>OX637311.1:9512266-9815803 GCA_951799385.1 Hyppa rectilinea | reverse complement strand
AGGAGATCAAGGACCTGGTTAAAAGTAAGGGCTGCTGAGAACTCTTATTTAGTTGTAGTAGAAGTATTTGTGAAGGGACTTTTTTGGGAAGTTTTACCGGCGTTCCTGTTTCATTGCTGTTTCTCAGTTTATAGGATACCTAGTTTCTGCCAGCTTCGCCTGGATGACGGAAATTATCCCATGGGAATGTAATACTAAAAACTACAGTGTGTTAGGTTAAACGAGGGACATACTTTTAGGGGTTTACTATACTCATGAAAATGAACAACTTTGACTATGGAACTGTACCACAAATACATGTATATGTTCGCATAATTCGTCAAAATTTATAGAACAGCCGTACTTTTTTCATATTTCAGAGTTGGTCCCATGTACAAGTTGTTGTTGATTTTCATGGAGTACTATACAATCTGAAAGTATGTCCTTCGTTTAACCTAACACACTGTCATATGTGTGCCGAACTTCATCCTGATTCGATCAGATGTTTGAGAATCAAGAAGCAACAAACATACAAACACACACTCACAAACTTTCACCTTTATAATGTACTAGCTTCCGCCCGCGGCTTCGCCCGTAAAATACGTCGACAAATTATACACATAAACATTCCTCTTAAATCACTCTATCTATTAAAAAAAACCGCATCAAAATCCGTTGCGTAGTTTTAATGATTTAAGCATACATAGGGATATAGGGACAGAGAAAGCGACTTTGTTTTATACTATGTAGTGAAATGTGATAGGCCACAGCGCAGCTCTGACCCTATGATGACAACCCACCAGCGAATGCTCTGGTATTGCCACCACACTGAAAAAACTAATAGTTGAATTTCTGAATGTTGATTCCTTAACAGTTGAGTCAACAATAAATTACGTTGTGACAACCGTAGTACTACATTCAATATAACAAATTAAAAAAAGTTAAAATCTAATTGTTGTTACAACCAAAAAAATGGGTTAAGCTAACATATTTTTTCATGTATAATCGCATAGCGGTCAATTTAACTAATAATTCGGTAATGTCAACATAATGTTAAGTGGAATCAGCAAATGAAATTAGTCAAATTTACAAAATTGATTCAACTATTTGCAAATGTTCCCATCAACTATACGATTAGTTTAATTAACTAGTATGAATAAAGTTGTCAACACCTTACATTTAATAAAATACTAGAATCAACAGATAAATTTAGTCAAAATAACAAAAATATTTAACCTTTTGCCAGAAATTTAAAACAACTAATTAAAAATGTTTAATTCAACCATATTGCAAAAGTTGTATCAACAAGTGAACGTAGCTAAATTTACAAAATTGATTCAACTATTTGCAAATATTTTAAACAACAAAGCAAATTGGTTAAAATAACTATTGTGAATAGTTGTCAACACCTAACATTTAATTACATGGTAGAATCAACAGATAAATTTAGTAAAGATAACAGAAATATTTTAACCTTTTGCTAGAAATTTAAAACAACCAATAAATAATGTTTAATTCAACTATATTGCAAAAGTTGTATCAACAAGCGAACATAGCTAAATTTACAAAATTGATTCAACTATTTGCAAATATTTTAAACAACAAAGCAAATTGGTTAAAATAACTATTGTGAATAGTTGTCAACACCTAACATTTCATTACATAGTAGAATCAACAGATACATTTAGTCAAAATAACAAAAATATTTTAACCTTTTGCTAGAAATTTAAAACAACCAATAAATAATGTTTAATTCAACCATATTGCAAAAGTTGTATCAACAAGCGAACGTAGCTAAATTTGCAAAATTGATTCAACTATTTGCAAATATTTTAAACAACAAAGCAAATTGGTTAAAATAACTATTGTGAATAGTTGTCAACACCTAACATTTCATTACATAGTAGAATCAACAGATACATTTAGTCAAAATAACAAAAATATTTTAACCTTTTGATAGAAATTTAAAACAACCAATAAATAATGTTTAAATCAACAATTTTGCAAAAGTTGAATCAGCGAGCGAACGTAGCTAAATTAACAAAATTGATTCAACCATTTGCAAATATTTTAAACAACAAAGCAAATTGGTTAAAATAACTATTGTGAATAGTTGTCAACACCTAACATTTCATTACATAGTAGAATCAACAGATACATTTAGTCAAAATAACAAAAATATTTTAACCTTAGGCTAGAAATTTAAAACAACCAATAAATAATGTTTAAATCAACAACATTGCAAAAGTTGAATCAACAAGCGAACGTAGCTAAATTTACAAAATTGATCCAACTATTTGCAAATATTTTAAACAACAAAGCAAATTGGTTGAAATAACTATTGTGAATAGTTGTCAACACCTAACATTTCATTACATGGTAGAATCAACAGATAAATTTAGTAAAGATAACATAAATATTTTAACCTTTTGCCAGAAATTTAAAACAACCAATAAATAATGTTTAAATCAACAATTTTGCAAAAGTTGAATCAGCGAGCGAACGTAGCTAAATTAACAAAATTGATTCAACCATTTGCAAATATTTTAAACAACAAAGCAAATTGGTTAAAATAACTATTGTGAATAGTTGTCAACACCTAACATTTCATTACATAGTAGAATCAACAGATACATTTAGTCAAAATAACAAAAATATTTTAACCTTAGGCTAGAAATTTAAAACAACCAATAAATAATGTTTAAATCAACAACATTGCAAAAGTTGAATCAACAAGCGAACGTAGCTAAATTTACAAAATTGATCCAACTATTTGCAAATATTTTAAACAACAAAGCAAATTGGTTGAAATAACTATTGTGAATAGTTGTCAACACCTAACATTTCATTACATGGTAGAATCAACAGATAAATTTAGTAAAGATAACATAAATATTTTAACCTTTTGCCAGAAATTTAAAACAACTAATTAGTAATGTTTAATTCAACCATATTGCAAAAGTTGAATCAACAAGCGAACGTAGCTAAATTTACAAAATTGATTCAACTATTTGCAAATATTTTAAACAACAAAGCAAATTGGTTGAAATAACTATTGTGAATAGTTGTCGACACCTAACATTTCATTACATAGTAGAATCAACAGATACATTTAGTCAAAATAACAAAAATATTTTAACCTTTTGCTAGAAATTTAAAACAACTTATATAATGTTGGAATCAACGATATTGCAAAAGTTGAATTAGCAAGGGGACTTAGTCGAATATACAAAATTGATTCAACCATTTTGAAATATTCTAAAGAACTAAACTTATTAGTTAACTAACTTTAGCTTCAGAAGTCGGTGACACAAAAAACAAAGGTCACCGACTTCTGAAGCTAAAGTTATTTTTCACTTTTATGTGTTGTGTTTTTTGAAGTCGGTTTTATTTTTGCAAGAAGTTTTTATTTTTCCATTTTTAGTTGTTCCCAAACAAATATTTGCAATGAATTTATTTTAAATTGTAAACAATACATGTCATGGTGATACGCTTATCCCCAATAAATGGAATTAAACATACCTAACTGTTGAAATCTGGGTGTATTGAACACATCTGCATACCCTCTCAGAGCATACAAGCGTGATGTTACGTCATGATGTAGTATAAACAATAAACATCCAAGCGATTGCAGCAATCACGGCAGATTTGCCGTCTATTTTCGAAGAGTTCCATTGTATATCTCCGAAGATCAGCATCAGATCTTCACTAAATTAAAATGGGACCACAAGAGAAGCACCAGCTTTCAAATAAAAAAAGAATCATCAAAATCGGTTCACCCAGTCGAAAGTTCTGAGGTAACAAACACAAAAAAAAACAAAATACAGTCGAATTGAGAACCTCCTCCTTTTTTGATTATACAACAAGTGAATAAAAAGGGAATTTAATTCGAGGGACGAAGTTGGATCCCGAGAGCAGCGCAGGATTCTAGAGTAGAATCACGAGCGTAGCAAGGGCTTCTAGAGTAGAATCCTGAGCGGAGCGAGGGATACAAGGACCGAGATAAATTTTTTTTTCACGTGTTGTGTACCTACTCTACTTTTTACCATTGACTGTGAGAAAATAAACAGGAGCTGAATTATTAACCCACGAGAAATATAAATACTATTATTTAAATTTCTCGTGGGTTAATAATAACAGCCAATCGGGTAAATCTTCAAGGTTAAGCCACGCTTGCCAAGGTCGGTCTGTGGATGGGTGACCACTAATTCATTACATACCGAGTTTCCTCCGTGCGTCGGAAAGTACGTATAGCCCTTGGTCCCGGTTGTCATTTAAAATACTGATTTAAATTAGAACAATATTCGAAATTCAGTTCATTCATTCTTGTGCCGGCACGTTTTATTTATTTTTTGTTCATAATTAATCCTTGTTCCAAATTCAAAAAGTCTTTATTCACTCAGTGAGTAAAAGAGCATTTTATTCACTGTTATCGATGAATAAATAGGTACCTACTAGGTACCCAACTACTTTTTTTAATTAATGTTCCTAATTCCTGTTTACCTGTGCCTTCTTGATCTCGAAAACATTGTGCCATTTCATATTAGTGATAATAGCAAACTTATAAGTAAGTAGGTAGTTAAATATTGATTTTTATGATGGTACCTATCCTACCAGTCAATATTTGGTATACCTAATATCCCATATTTCCTAAAAACACAATAAACCTACAAAAAATTAATGAGGTACCTACTTTTCAAAGTTAACTTAACTTAAAATCATCTTTTACCAATGATCGTCAATAAATCGAATTGTTAGCTTATCATGGTAATCTACCTACTAGGTAGGTAATCTAGAATCTCCCAATCTATTTATTTGTATCATCGTCCGCCCATGTTTTGCATCCACATTTAAAGCTAAGCTCCACACATTAGGTAGGTGGGTAGGTACCTACTTATCTAGGTTACGTTTTTATGAATAGCAGTAAAATAATTACCTAGGTTACCTACCTACTAATGCTGATATCTAATAATACCCACTTATACCTAGGTAGGTAAGTAGTAGTACCTAAGTATAAGTATAGTTTTAAGCTAGGTACCTACCTACCTATGCAAAAACAGACTCGCAAGGTCTACAACTCCCTCTCGCGCCCGGCCCTGGTGCAAGCCATGGTCCGGGGCGAGAGGGAGTGGGAGGCAGTCACCTCCTTCTGCGAAAAAGTTATGCTCGCGAAGGAGGTGGCGGGATGGGAGAGAGAAAGGTCCTCCCGTCCCAGCCGCCGCGGGAGACGCTCCGGGCGTCGGGAGCCACGTGACGACTCCCGGCCACCGTAGGCGCGGGCCTGCGGACGGTGAGTAATGGGTGACTCACCGTCCGATCAGCACCAGACCCGTGCCGTACGGCGCGTATATGTTCCACGCGCGCCTCAAAGAGATGTCAGCATATGAAGGGGCCCCTCAGGGCCAAGCCTGCCGGGTAAGCGGGATTGTCCGAAAGGGTTACCGCTACCCCGGAACATAAAGGGCTACGGAAGGAACATGGATGGGTTTTAGTCAGTAAGAGTCTGACACTCCCTTCCGCTCCACCCAGAGCGGGAGCAGTCATTGGATGATTTCCCAGCCTTAAAAAAAAAAAAAAAAAAGGTCTACAACTCACAGATGCCCGAGTCCCATTAAAAAAAGTTGAAATCTAATTGTTGTTACAACCAAAAAAATGGGTTAAGCTAACATATTTTTTCATGTATAATCGCCTAACAGTCAATTTAACTAATAATTCGGTAATATCAACATAATGTTAGGTTACTAGGTCCTATCGCGGCCAGTGGCGGGGAGTGAACACGCGTTCTCTCTCGCTCTCTCTCCGCCCTGCTTGCTCACGCAAGAACAGGATGACATGTGTACCGTTGGTGAAATTTCGCGGCGCCCGCCGGTTCATCTTTTAGTTTACTTTAGGGATGGCGATTCTTTACGAAAAAGATCGATTTTTAAATCGATTCGAATCGTAGTCTAATGAATCGATTCACGAAAAAATCGAGGCCAACAAAATCGATTCTTAAAAAATCGATCTTTTTTTTCAAGTTTGCGTTTACAATGTAAATTTGTATCAATTTTACTAAAAACAAGATTAATATTGCAATCAACGATATCTTATCAATAAAATCAGGGAATTCAAAAATAACAATTATTTTTATTACCGTATCAAACTATAAGATCAACTATAAAAAAAAAACTATTTATATACTGAATGTTTTTATTGATTGCAAAAAAGTAAAAAATAAGGTAAGAGTTAAAAGTTTAAATATTAAGCATTGGGAATTATAACTGGGAACTATAGTTCCCAATGCTCACGACAACAACAAATGAATAATGCAATATCAATCGTCACAGATTATAGATACATAAAGTCAAAGACTACAAACGTAACTTTTTTATTAAAGAGAGGCGAGTAAAGGATACTAAACATACAGCCATCTCGCGAGTTTATGAGTAGTTAACTCTTTAACCGGCAGCACTCTTATAATTCAGGCACATTCAACTAAATGCAAATAATTGTATGGTTTATACCAAAACAGAAAAAATCGAATGTCGATTTTCAAGGGTGATACATCGATTCAGTGAATCGATTCAGTACTTCATATTGATTTAAAAAATCGATATTTTCTGCTCGAAAAATCGATTCTTCGATTAATCGATCTCAGATCGCCATCCCTAGTTCACTTCATTTCAAATTCAAGTGCGCGTTTGTTTAGTCAACTTTAGTCTGCACAGTGCACTGTTACAGCTGTTGCACTCTGCCCGTCAAAGAGTATAATAGTATAGCTGCCCGTATACGACGTAGGTACTCGACGTTAGACTGTAATTTGAATAATTAAAAGTGGTTAATGTAATAGAACAAACAAAGTAAAAGGTGAGTTTAGTGATAGGTACCGTTGATTCAGTGATACCTTACGTAAATATGGAAGATTTTGAGAAATCTCTGGTTCCAGTATATCTCCGAGAATGGGGTTTATCTGAAGAGACAATTGAAAAATTTTGTGGTAAGTACCTACCTTACATAGAATGTATGAAACGACACAGTCTGATCATGATGAAATTACTAATTGTAGCTAAATTAGTAATTTATCTACAAGTAGGTAAGTAACATAACATAGATTTTATTTATCTCAGTTTATGTACTCAGTACATAAAATAGCACTGAGTAGGTAGGTACCTAATACGAACAAGAGGTAATAAGTTAAATTAACCTAGATTTTAGGTAGATTGCACCTAGAATATGTGGTAGAAGCAACGTAGGTAGGTATACCTCTTGTCTGTCAAAGCGCTTAGAGGCTTACGCAAAAAAACGGCCGAAATGGTCATTTCAACCAACATGAAAAGCCGTTGGAGCGTCGCGATAGGTACATAAGGTGCGGATTTTATTAACAGAATAAAGTATGGCGTGTTTTTTATGTACCGTATTATAGTTATTCGGCGTTTAATTTGAATATTATCGTATTTTTGTTGTGTTTAATTCATCTATAAAAGACGAATGGTACCTAGTAGTAGCCTAAGGTACCTAACCTAGTTATTTTTTATAGTAAACTACCGGGATCGCGTACCGAAACTACGATAGATGGTAGGTAGGTAGGTACCTAAGGAACTTACGTATTTGTGTAATATTATTTGTTTTGTTTTTCAGATAATGAAATCACTATAGATTTACTTACAGAAATACAGGATAACGATCTAAAAGAATTAGTGCCGCTTATAAAAGAAAGAATATTATTCAGAGTCGGTGTGGGGAAGCTGGAAAAAATAACCCATGTAAGTAAACCTATCTCTATTATTTTTATTTTTATTAGGTATTTTAATCTCACTTGTTGGTGAATTATAGGTAATTACTATGATTAATTATCTAATCATCTATTTATTTAGGTAGGTTTACCATAGGTTTTGGAAGCACTAACAAAATGTAGTAGGTATATCAAACACGTCACAAAATGTTATTTTAACACAAAAGTAATGTTAACTTGTTACTTATTTGAGTACCTAACTTGTATCTTCCTAAGTTGAGTGGTTGTGAGGCCTAAAGGTACAGTTACACATGCTTATTTTAAGCACGAAAGCAGCATTTGCTGCTTACAAGCACGTGTGTCCATACCTTGCTCAAAATAAGCATGCTTATTTCGAGCATACTTAAAAATCGACAGGCGTGCGATTTTTGAGCATGCTACCTGCGGCGCGGGTGGCGGGGGGCGTGGTTTAAGCAAGTGTGGACAGGTCTGCTTATTGAGAGCATGCTTGTTAGCAGAATTCCGATCGTCGCTGCAGGAACACGCGCCGATTTCGAGTTTTTGAACACATTGTATGCCAATTAACATTATGATTTTATTCAATTCTGTTGTAAGGGCCACTTGTTTTTCCATTTTTACATAGAGAAATGTCGAATCCGTGAATCTCCAGACCGTGCTATCGAGCATGTGTGTTGAATGGTTTGCTTTGAGCAAGCTTATTTAAAAGCATGCTTATAATAAGCATGCTTAATAGAAGCAAATGTATCGAGTTATATAGAGAGTGTATCACCTAGGTATAACCCGTACTTGAGACTCCGCTGGAATGCGACCCCTCTCCCGCACCCCGCACTCGCCTGATAGTATTAGTGTAGTTACATCTTTTATTAGTACCTACCTAGTTTTGAATCATTTGATAATATTTCTGTTGAGTTTTGTTGTTGACGTCACAGCGTGAAGTCTCTAGTTAAGTCGCACGGATAGCAAACTAGAAAATCTAAAGTTTTAACTTGGTTTATTATTTTACAGGAAACTGCATCGGAAGACACAAATTCTGCTCCTGCAAGCCCTACAACGTGCTCTAGTCGTAGTAGCTTATGCTGTAGCGTAAAAACTAATGCTGACCCAAAACAAATACTTAATGTAAGTTTGGATTCTTCATAATTTGAAATGAAATGAAATTGTTTATTCAGTAAATAGGATGTAGGTGTCACTTTTACACGTCATCACATTTTAAACTTAAGCTAGATGGGGTCGACATTTCGTATCTGACTACCCTGAGAAGAAATGGCGGAACAAACTCGGGGATCAAAGTCTGTTTTAAAGCATGTACAATATGTTTCAATGTTTTACAATGAATTAAATAATAATTTGAACATACAAAATAGGATAATAATTATAATGTCAAATTTACATGTCAAAAATTGTAAAAGAAATATTTTTCATTATAAAGTTCATATAGCCGCCGCCTACTTTAAAAAAAATTTTATTTGACACACGTTTTCCTTATGTTCCTTACTTTTTTTTGTACTGTTCTATTTTAGAGTATAGATATACCCACCATTCTTAATGAGAACAGTTATGGAAAACTGGTTCTGGCCCGTCTGAAATCAAGCGATAAGCTTGATGCGACTAGCAGGTCATATCTAACAAAAAGCATTGTGGAGTGGTATATTAACAAATATCAGTGCATGAAAAAAGAAGACTTCATTGTGTTATCAGAGGCTATCACTCGCTTTGTTCCGACAGAACATAAGGTTTATATACCTACCAGCCTATTTATATGATACCTATAGTACATTCTTTACCAAGTACCTACCTACCTAGTATAAATACATAATAGTAGTGCAACGTACCTAGTTAGTGACAATAGTGAGCGTTATGTAGGTATCTATGATGTGTATCTCCGTTAATATAATATGTACCTACCTATTATATATTTTTCATCTTTAAAGTCATACAGTAGTCGTAGAAAGCGTAGTTATCGTAGTGCGTCGTAGTTAGTGACAAAAGTGAGCGTTATGTACCTATCTATGTATATATATCTGTATCTCCGTCATATTATATATGTACCTACCTATATACCTATATCTTTCATCTTTAAAGTCATACAGTAGTCGTAGAAGCGTAGTTATGATTCCTTTCAAAAAATGGTCATAATTTGACACATACTAGTGTGTGTAGTAAATTTACAAAATTGATTCAAGTTCATACCATTAGTCATGTTCACTATCCTTGCATAAATTCCTTTTTTCTAGGAAACCTACTACATCCCGGCCATAGTTACAAACAAAAAAACGATTCCCGCCAGAGGAAAACTAGTGGACAGGTATAATAATCAAAGACGCGTCCTAAAAAAGGAGGGGGTCATATCAAGGAAACGCAAATATAATGATGATGAAAAACAAGATTCTGAGGTCGAAGAGAACATGATCATCGGTAATACTTTAGTATAATAGGTATTATGTTTATTTAAAATACCTACACATCGCTTTGCAATTATTTATCATACCTCTGTTTTTTGGTTTCAGAAAATGAAGAGCTGGTCATCTGGCTAAAATACCATAAAGAACCGTTCCAACAGGTGCGTGAAAACTGGCTGGCAACAAGAGCGTACCGGGTCGAGAAAGACTATAACGATAAAACGAAACAACTGCAAGAAATATTACAAAAATATCCTATTTTGAAACAAAGCTTTGGATATAAACTGGTAAATTACATTCAGATCTATTACTAAGAGACGAGACTTTTGCATTTATATATTGATAGGGCCTATATTCTATTATTTTCTTGTTCCTAAATCTAACATCATCTATGTTTTTATAATATTTTTTAGATTGACATTGACTTCGAATATCGTTATCCGGATAAAGAAGTCGTTCTGTTTGAAAAATTTGATAACTTCATGGAAAAAGCATACACAATTTTCAAAAATGACGTTAAGTCGTTCAAAGAGTACAATGTAGTTTTCGAGAAAAATCCAAATGAAGGTTAGTTTGTAAATGTACTAAGTAATTTTACTTTGGCATTGATTGTATGACAATTCAAACACCCATGGCTGACTTGACACCCTATTTGTTTGTCAAATATTTGCTAACAAGCACGACTCATCAAACGATACCTCATCGATACGATGAACTTTCGTACATACAAACATACATAAATAGACTGCTAAACTCATAACCCTCCTTTAGCTTTGCCGTAATCAGGTAATTAATGTATTATTTTACATAGATTAATTTCATTTCAGATACCAAAGTATTCATAATACTGTCTCTCCTGTGCGGCAAACTAGTCCCTTCAGTCGCACGAGGTCGTGCAGCCTCATCAAAGAAATTTACGAAACCATCTATCTTGGAAGCCCGGGACAATTTGGTCCTGCATGTTAAGGTAAAATGGAATAATAATAAAATAAATAATACTGGACAAATTTTTTCACCCAGCACTATCTAGCCCCAAAGTACGCAGAGCTTGTGTTATGTGAACCAGATGACTGATATACTATACATAGATACATTTTTTTTTGTAAATACATAGGTACTTATTAAACATAGAGAACAACTTAATATTAACTTCAATGAGAACACAAAATATTAAGTAGATACGGATAATTAAATAAAAAAAAATGTTCCTACCTAGTTTACAAAATTCATCTGTCTTTGTGTTTGATAGTTTTTTTTTTCTTTTCAGACACAAACTGACATAACAAACGTCCTGGTCAAACGGCGAGAAGTCCATCTCGAAAAAAAGTTGACCTGTCAACCCATTGTGGTTTGCGTCGGGCAGTCAGTAGAAGAATTGGAAGCATTTTACGTGAATTACGACGATGTGACCTACCACATGTCAACACTTCTACAGGCCGTGGATATATGTTTCAAGATCTTCCAGGTATTTGACGTCCAATACCCCTCCGAATGCCTACAGCAGTGGATGTTCATTCAACACTATTTCTATAAAATTGCAACGCCCCAAGACGTCAAATTTCCAAGCGTTTGCTCGTTGATCGCCGACCTAAAGTGATGTTGAGGTAATTAACGTGTTTATAATAATGGTATTGCATTATCGCTGTTATGTTTGTGCTAGTGACTTAGAGTCAATTAAAGGTTTGTTCCTCCACTTTACATACATACATAATGGTTTGTCAGAATATCATTGCGCACAGCATACATGTCGTAGATTATTTCAAAATGAAAAAAGCTTCAAACGCCATCTTCTGATACACAAAGAACAATTTGTTAAATCATTAGAATCTCCGAACGGTAGCGTAATAAATAATAGTGAGTGCGAGGTCTTATTGCAAGAACACAGTCGTAATTTAGTTGGTGCAGACCAACTAAATTACGACTGCGTTCAAAAGCCTCAGTCACAAAATAACAATGTTCAACTGGAAAATGCTTGTAGTACTTTAGCACAAAGTGATATATCGCTGAAACAATGTGGCATTTCACAATTTTCAAAACAATTGCCAATGGATGAAACCATAAATAATTCTTCTAACACATTTTCTGTAGATGGATGTTTAAAAGATTTGCAAGATTCAGCAACAGGTTTTGCTTTATCTCTTTATAGCAACCCAAACTTAAATAGAGCTACAGCAAAAAGTATTTTACTTGAAGTTACAGATAATATTACCAAAGTGATTGGAAATACTATACGACATTGTATCTCAAATACTCCACAAGGTAGTTCTGCTATTGAATCAGTATTAGACGCATGTTCATCTCCATTTAAAAACGTAAATACAGAATTTAAATTGTTAAGATATTTTGAGTCAACTGAGTACTACATAAAACCAACGCAATTTGTTATAAACTCATCTGTGAGACCATGCGTACAACATTCTCTGAACGCCATGCAAACTAAAACAGTGACCGGTACAATGATCTCATTAAGGGCTATGTTCAAATCTTTTTTTGAAATTCCGGGCATCTTTGAAGCTACTTTAGCAAATATGCACGTATTAAAATCTCAAACTAATGGAAATATTTCCAATTTCATCCAAGGAACTCTATGGAAATCGAAAATTTCTAAAATGATTGGATTATGTATCCCATACTTTTTGTATTTTGATGACTTTGAGACAGGTAATGCTTTAGGTAGCCATGCTGGAAAACAGTCTATAGCAGCCACATACGTTAGCTTTCCAACAGTTCCTTCCGTATACAACGCGTTATTAGAAAATATATTCGTTGTTACATTATTTAATACTTCATTGAAAGGATTCGGTAAAGATTCATTATTTCATTCACTTGTCAGTCAACTTGCAAATTTAGAAACAAATGGTGTTGAAATTGTAATTGAAAATGAGAAGCACACAGTATTTTTTGTTCTTGGATTAATTACAGGCGATAACTTGGGCTTAAATTATCTGTTAGGGTTTAGTCAATCTTTTTCCAGCAACTATTATTGTAGATTTTGTAAAAACCACAAGTCAATTTTGTGTAAGCAAGCTGTGCAAAAAGCTCATGATATTTTAAGGGATAAAGACAATTATACTGCCGATTTGCTTTCAAATGACTCTACTATGACTGGCTTATACGCGGAAGGTGACAACATTTTTAATACAATACCTTCATTTCATGTCACTGAAAACATGGCTGTTGATATAATGCATGACTTATTGGAAGGAGTTTGTCATTACGATATCTGTAACATGTTATTACATTTTATAGATATTTCTAAATATTTCAGTCTAATCACATTAAACAATCGCTTGTCATCATTTGATTATTCTGGCCTAGAACTTCAAAATAAAATTGTAACTGAAATAACTTACAAAAATTTAAAAAATAAAAAACTTAAGATGAGTGCATCTGAAATGTTAGGTTTCGTAAGCATTTTACCATTTCTTATTGGTGATCTTATTCCTGAAGATGATGGCATTTGGAGCTTATTTTTGAATTTATCAACGATAATTGATGTCTTAATGATGCCTGAGATCAACTATTCAACAATAAAATATTTACAATCTATAATTCAAGAGCACCACGAGCAATATCTTCATTATTTTACCGATAACCTTAAACCAAAACATCATTTTATGGTGCACTATCCACATATTATTCAATGCGTAGGACCTTTGAAACACATTTGGTGTATGCGGTACGAAGCAAAACACAAACAACTGAAACAAACAGCTCATAATACTGCATCAAAGCGCAACTTACCATTAACTTTACTAATTAAACAACAATTAGTATTTGCACAAAGAATTTATTTGAAGCTAGGATTCGTTAATAGAATTGTCTGTGGTGGTATTGATGATAAACCTTTATCTACTGAATGTTCTCTTCTGACAGTGAATGGTGTTAGTATAGAAAATTATCGATTAAAGTGGGTTAAAAACTGCGGGACGTTATTTAAACCAGGCTTCATTGTCCCTATTGTTGAAGATACTGTTATTCTATTTTATAAAATAATTTATATACTCAAGTTCGTCACAGGTATATTTTTGTTTTGTAAACCACTAAAATATATAGGCTTTAATCAACATCTTCAAGCCCATAATATTGTTATTGAAAGTGTCCCGAACACTCAATTCAAATGTATAGATATTGACGATATATCAAGTTTTCCAACGGTTTGTCATATAATTTGTAATGGAGAAGTTTACTGCAAGATAAATCAATATTTTTCAACAGATAATGAATGACTTACAGCCTTTAACGAGCTTTAAGTTAAGTTAAGTTTGTGAGTCTGTCAACTGTAATGGTTAGGTTTTTTCTGGTGTTAATGCAGGTTCATACTGATTGGTGGCCTTCTAGGCAATTTTTTAACTATGTTATATATAGCAGAGTATATCCTGTAGGTAACTACCCTTAAATTCTATTATTTATATAAAAAAGTGTCGCAACCAGTAGGTCTAGTCTGTCATGCAAATGTAATTACTACCGTTTTTTGGATCGTAGCGATTATTGGTTGTTAGGCCTAACAAAGTGATATCACTCGATTGTTAGGCCTAACAACTAATGGCAAATGGCTTTTACGCTACGATCCAAAAAACGGTAATTACATTTGCATGACAGACTAGACCTACAGGACGTTTAAAGTCGGGCCTTGCAACATAGGTTCCGCAGCTGGTTAGTTTTAGGCTAGCGTTCATAATGAACGAGCTTTAAGTTAAGTTAAGTTTGTGAGTCTGACAACTGTAATGGTTAGGTTTTTTCTGGTGTTAATGCAGGTTCATACTGATTGGTGGCCTTCTAGGCAATTTTTTAACTATGTTATATATAGCAGAGTATGTCCTGTAGTTAACTACCCTTAAATTCTATTATTTATATAAAAAAGTGTCGCAACCAGTAGGTCTAGTCTGTCATGCAAATGTAATTACTACCGTTTTTGGATCGTAGCGATTATTGGTTGTTAGGCCTAACAAAGTGATATCACTCGATTGTTAGGCCTAACAACTAATGGCAAATGGCTTTTACGCTACGATCCAAAAAACGGTAATTACATTTGCATGACAGACTAGACCTACAGGACGTTTAAAGTCGGGCCTTGCAACATAGGTTCCGCAGCTGGTTAGTTTTAGGCTAGCGTTCATAATGAACGAGCTTTAAGTTAAGTTTGTGAGTCTGTCAACTGTAATGGTTAGGTTTTTTCTGGTGTTAATGCAGGTTCATACTGATGGGTGGCCTTCTAGGCAATTTTTTTATTATGTTATATATAGCAGAGTATGTCCTGTAGGTAACTACCCTTAAATTCTATTATTTATATAAAAAAAGTGTCGCTACCAGTATGTCTAGTCTGTCATGCAACTGTAATTACTACCGTTTTTTGGATCGTAGCGATTATTGGTTGTTAGGCCTAACAAAGTGATATCACTCGATTGTTAGGCCTAACAACTAATGGCAAATGGCCATTACGCTACGATCCAAAAAACGGTAATAACATTTGAAAACTTAGGTAGGTACGTATTTGTTAAATCTACTAATAATTGTTAGTTTGTTTGTGCAAACTCTGACATTCTCTTCCTAAATGTCCATACGTATTGGACGATTTGCTAGTTACTTAATTTGAATACTATAAAGTTTTATTATGTTATTTATGGTTAAATAAATGTGCTTTGTTATGGTTAAATAAATGTGTAATAATGATCTATAACTTTTTTATTTTATTGTCTATAATTAGATTTCCTTAAGTACAAAATATGTTATTCTAATCTATTAAGGCGTATCGTTTCAACATTACACCTTTGTCAAAAATACTTTATATTGTAGGTAGATATTACTAATAAATGCAGGTTGATTTTACCAAAAACAAGTAATTTTAACTGAATGTCACATGTCAATACTACATTTACAACAGTCAAGAATACCAATATCGAAGGTTAATTTTACCACTAAATTTAGGTTATTCTAACCTATTGTTACATGTCGATTCTACATTACACTTTTGTCAAAAATACTATTATGATCTAGGTAGATTTTACCACAAAGCAGAGGTTCATTTAACAAAACACCACAAGTTGTTTCAACTTAAAAATACAGGTTAATTTTATCATAAAAATTAGGTTGTTACAACTTAATTTCACATGTCAATACTACATTTACAACAGTCAAGAATACCAATATACACAGGTTAATTTTACCACCAAATTTAGGTTATTCTTACCTATTGCTACGTGTCGAATCTACATTACACCTTTGTCAAAAATACTATCACGATCTAGGTAGATTTTACCACAAAGCAGAGGTTCATTTAACAAAACATCACAAGTTGTTTCAACCTAAAAATACAGGTTAAATTTATCATAAAAATTAGGTTGTTATAACTTAATTTCACATGTCAATACTACATTTACAACAGTCAAGAATACCAATATACGCAGGTTAATTTTACCACCAAATTTAGGTTATTCTAACCTATTGCTACGTGTCGAATCTACATTACACCTTTGTCAAAAATACTATTATGATCTAGGTAGATTTTACCACAAAGCAGAGGTTCATTTAACAAAACACCACAAGTTGTTTCAACTTAAAAATACAGGTTAAGTTTATCATAAAAACTTGGTTGTTACAACTTAATTTCACATGTCAATACTACATTTACAACAGTCAAGAATACCAATATACGCAGGTTAATTTTACCACCAAATTTAGGTTATTCTAACCTATTGCTACGTGTCGATTCTACATTACACCTTTGTCAAAAATACGAATATGATCTAGGTAGATTATACCACTAAGCTTAGGTTCATTTAACAAAACACCACAAGTTGTTTCAACTTAAAAATACAGGTTAACTTTACCACAAAAATCAGGTAGTTACAACTTAGCACCCTAAACTTAAAAATACAGGTTTAATAATATAGTTAAAATAACTATTTCAAAATAGTGTTAAAACAACCTAACTGGTGGTTTGGTTAAATTTACCTGTTACAAGTAAGTGTTAAACTAACTTAGCTGATGGTTTGGTTAAATTTACCTGTTACAAGTAAGTGTTAAACTAACTTAGCTGATGGTTTGGTTAAATTTACCTGTTACAAGTAAGTGTTAAACTAACTTAGCTGATGGTTTGGTTAAATTTACCTTTCAAGCAACACATTTCAGATTAATTGATTCAACTATTATTAAAGGTAGGTTCTATATCAACAAAAAAAAATAGTTGAAAAGTTGAATGTTCTGATAACCTATAATAAACTAGTTGATATTACCATTTCAAAACAGTGTTGAAACAACCTCACTGGGTTTGGTTAAATTTACCTTTTAAAAGTAACAATTTCAGTTTGTTTGATTCAACAAATCTTCTATGTAGGTTCTATATTAACACAAAAAATAGGTTGAATTAATGTTGATTCAACTAATTAATTTTTTCAGTGTAGATTACAACTCTTGCCAGTGTTCTAGCCTACACCTACCTGCCAAAATTAGTAATCTAATTAAAACGTCAACAAGATCTGGTTATAAAAACATTTTTTGTCCCTGCAACATTCCAAAGAAAATACACCCCTAGTAACATTGTTAAAAACCCCGGTAGGTATTCACAGACACGTTAAATGATTATGAAAGCAAGCGCGCTTTCATTTGTTACCGCGGAATGTCGTGCGAATTGCGCTGTTGAGCGTAAGTATGCGTAACTCAGTCGTCGCAATAAATATTTTTGACGTTTAAAATGTTGGCAACATTACACTGCGTACGCGATCTTTTGTTTTGTTTGAGAACGTTTAATGTGTTTATACTGGGTCCATGAAAGTAGCGATAAAGAAGGCTTTTTTATCGACTTCAAAAAGGAGGCGGTATTTTTTTTTGTTTGTTACCTCAGAACTTTCGACTGGGTAAGCCGATTTTGATGATTAATTTTTTATTTGAAAGCTGGTGTTTGGTTTGGGTGAGAAAACCATATAAGTCTTAAATTTGCATTACCTTGTTGACATTCTAGTACTACAGGTCACAGTTGTTTACATAGCAAGTTTAGTGGTGGATACGAATTGGTGTGGGGACTGTGGGGTGGGTAGGTACCAAAACTCAAAAGTGAAATATGAAAAAACTTTATTAGATACAAAAAAAAACTTTAAAAAATAATTTTAATTTCGAAAGTCAGTGGCAAAAACCGAAAAAAAACCAAAGACACCGACTTCCTAATTTTTTTTTATACTCGTATTCTATTTTTCGTTATTAACTTTTATTGTATTGAGTATTTTGTTTCACCATGAGGGTTGCCCACCATTTTAGACTTGTTACGAAACTGAATAAATCAACCGATGATATAATTACAAACGAGAATTTCAATCACATAATACCAAGCAGGTCAACAAATTCGCAGACAACACGACCCGGTCCTGATTTCAAACTTGTAAGAATTCCAAGTGTTTATCAAAGACTATAGTGACCCTCCGGGGATTTATCCAAAGCCTTCACGACTCAAGTACCTTTAGACACGATTCTGTCAAATATTTACAACTCGGTCGGTTACTGATTCGTGTTTATTAATTTTTTTTTTACTTTTTATTAATTCCTAAAGCAAATCAATCTAAGATTGCTTGTTATAACTTTGACTTAAACCACTCATTGCTTTTCCCAACATTCCAATGAATACAAGAATGTTAATAAAATTGGTGAAAAACTAAAGAAGCTATGAGTCTGTGACGTTTATTGGGATTAGAGGACGAACGGTCAAATAGAACATAGTTATTAATTTTTTTATTAAAAAAAAAAACTTTGCGATTGAATTGAATGAGTAAAGAATTCATTCAATGCAGTCACAAAGTTGCCGTTGGTCCTGGCTGTCATTCGTGGATCTTTGAAGGTCGTTACGGGTAGCCAGAAGCCCGAAAGTCTGACATCTAGTCTTATTACCCAGTTACTGGCTGGGTTGTTGAGGTCAGATATGCAGTCGCTCCTTATAAAATACTGATATTCAGCTGCATCCAGTTAGACTGAAAGCCGACTCGAATATGGTTGGAAAAAGGCTAGACAGATTTTACAGCCACAAAGATTTTTTTTGAACGCAACTTTGAATACAAGATAATATAAACTGTTAGAACCATTTCACCCTCTTGTTCGTGTCAGTGAAGGAGAATTGTTTCGTAAGAGCCTCTGATTGACTAGCAACCTGTTACTGCTGCATTTTGGTTTGAATTATATTGTATACAGCACTCCGTAGTTAACACCTTACTTTTTGTTCCGAAGGTTATTGGGAAAGTTCATTTCACGAAGGAATTGTCAAAAAATAGGGTGTCACCACAAATTCACGCCAAACATTCAACTAAAGTAATATAAACTTTTGTGTAGAGTAAAACTAGCAGAATTTCTCGGTACAAGGAAGTGCGTTCGTCCCAAATAATTACGGCAAACAAAGTAACCCTCGGGTTTATCCCTCAAATATTTTGATGGACTGTGCACTTCATTTGCTGGGTAATGTATTTCGCGAAATGGAAACCCTCTAAAACGTATTATAACTCGAGATGAAAATCTACATAAAATTTTGTACGCAGCAGTTTTGACGCAAACGAAATTCCATATCACACTAACTTTACTCGGCCTGGTTCCGCACGGGTAATACTAAGGACTTGTCTATGGCACACGTACTTGTATACGTACCGTACCTAACTACCCTACTTATCTATTTACTCTATCGACCTACCCTACATACCTACCTACCATCTACTTACTAACCTACTTTTCCGATGGATTTTCTAAATATTTTCTTTCATACAAACCGTTCCCTAACAATTATTACAAAAAAAAGCCAAATCGCTCACCTCATTCTCATGTGGCAATTATAAATTTAGATAGTTATATTCTGTTTTTCATTAAAGCGGTGTAACTTCAGCAAAAGTATTGCACAATACAGTTTAATTGCAATGGAGGAGAACTAATACATATTATAAGTAAAATCTCATACAAAACACAACAGAAGACATTTTCTAAAATGTAACATTTTATTAAAAATGCAAAATAAAATATTCTGAACTACATAGTTAGTACAACTATTCAACACTAGGGCCATGGGGTCCGAGTACCCACTATGCTTATCGAGACATCGCCATGAGATTGGTCGACTCTTCACGTGAGCTGTTGCTGGCCTATTTTTCGGTCAAAGAATCAGCATTGCCATACAACGTGGCAATGCTGCCAGCCTTTTGGGAACTTTTCCTGTTGACAGCGATGTGGATGAATTTTTTGATGCCCTTTGATTTATTTTATTTTTTTCCCTCCTGTTATATACTTGTACATAGTTATTAATAATGTTTTAGGTATGTGAATATTAAGTTTAATAATTTTCACACATATCGAAACACAATAATTATATGTATATAACCTAAAACTAAAAAATATATCTATTATGTACAAGTGGTAAAAAAGGGGAAGAGCTCATAGGACTGACTTGACTTCTAATTCTAAATTCAATTCAAATTAATTAATGTATTAGTAATATTATTTTATATTTATTAATAAGTATTGTAACATTTATAGTGCAAGCATGGCTAATGTTAAATTCTTTTTTAATTTTAATATGGGTTAATGTTACCTGAAATAAATGAATTTAATTTAATTTAATAGGGCGGCGGGCGAAAAATTAATCCCCATCGCTGTCAGTGAGAAATGTGCCCAAAAAGCTGGCAGCGTTGCCACGTGAGATAGCAATACTGTTTGTTTGGCCAAAAAATTTACCGGCCTCGACCGGTCACGTATTATAGAGTCGACCAAATTATGTAAATAATATAAGCCTGTTTAATATAAATACGCAGTTTAGTAGGTA
This sequence comes from Hyppa rectilinea, assembly GCA_951799385.1. Taxonomy (NCBI): domain Eukaryota; kingdom Metazoa; phylum Arthropoda; class Insecta; order Lepidoptera; family Noctuidae; genus Hyppa; species Hyppa rectilinea. The sequence continues at coordinate 9,794,910 of OX637311.1, read as the reverse complement.
TTGTGGTGAATGTACCTCGAAATTACAAACAAACAAAACCGGGAGTTACCTAGGTTAGTTAGTTGCAGAATTTCTCGGCTTGAAATAATGCCAACTTAATTTAAACCGAAAAATTCTCAAAGATGAGTATAAACATTTTTTATTAAAAAAAAAACAATTTTTTAAAAGTACAAAACGATACTACAAAAATAATCGCATGTTCAAGTTATTTTAGGAAATGTGCGCGTTCGTTTTCTTTTTATGTTGCGAGATTTAATTAAATATTGTGACGTCGACACTCGTTTTCTAAATTTGAAAAAAAGCTATCAGTCAGTTGTTTTTATAGTAGGTAATTAATTTTGAAATGTTTAATGAGAACCCACTTTATAATTTCAAAGCCTGTGATACACGGCGCGATTTTAGTGCCTCTGCCCATAAGTAAAGCAACAATAAAAGTTGCACCGTCTAGATTGTGTGTGCAAAGCATTTGTTGCTTTAATACATATTTCTATTTGTTTAGTTCCCGGAATACTTTCGTAAAAAGAGATATTTATTATAAAGATTTTGAAAAAAGAAATCTTGAAGAATTAAAATCGAATCAAATTTGATTCCTGAATCACTGGGATAAAAAAGGGTTGAGTTGATGATAACCGGTGTATGTGAGTAGGTGCATTGATTTATCACATGTTAGGCTCTAAAACGTACAACAAAATGTTTTTTCAACATGTTTATGAATATATCACTAACAGAGGATCTCGTGGCTAAGTAATATCAGCCGCACATGTAGATCCATCAGGTTAAGCCACGCTTGCCGGGGTAGGCCGTTGATGGGATCTTTACATACCGAGGCTCCTTCGTGCCTCGGAAAGCACGTTAAGCCGTCGGCCCCGGCTGTCATTTGTGCATCATTGACAGTCGCTACCGGTCGTCAGAAGCCCGAAAATCTAACAGTCAGTCGTACCAAGGGGTATCATATTACCCAGTTACGGGGTTGTGGAGGTCAGATAGGCAGTCACTCTATGTAAAAATACTGGTATTCAGCTATGTCCGGTTGCACTAGCAGCTGACTCCAACATAGTAGAGAAAAGGCTCGGCAGACTTAAAAAATGAGTGGGGTCGTGAGAAAACTGACACATTCTTCCCTAAGTGAAGTAATAGGTAAGGTAACTTGTATGTACGAATAACAGTGTAGTATTGATTCTGAATATCGGATGACTGGTAAGATGTGAAAAGCTTTTGTTAACAGCATTGCACATTTGTGAGCGGGCACGCACTTTTACCTGGAGGCTCTTTTTTTTAAATTTACGCTTGAGTACAGTCAGTTTTAATGTTTTAATTGGTATATTGACGTGTGCTAGCTGACATGTGGCAAATGATTGATTTTAATGTGATGTGTTTCGTAATGTTAATTACTTCTCATACGATAAATGTGTAGAGTCAAGTTCTTCCAACTAAACAGACAGCTGTGCTGCTGGGGAGTTTGTTGCGCCACTTCTTCTTCCCAGCTAAAGCACTAGGAAGTGGTGAAAGGTGGGCGTTTTTGGGGGACTGTCTTATGTAACTTTGACCTTCAAAAAGTGCTGATCTTCAGCCTAATTTGAATAAATGACTTTTGATTTTGATTTGATTTTGATTTTAAACTAACTGACTAAATTGAAGAGAGACCTTTTTTTGAGAGTGGGAAACCATCAATTAACTCCTCCCGCTCTGGGTGGAGCGGGAGTGTCACTCTTATGGACTAAAACCCATCCATATTCCTTCCTTAGCCCTTTATGTTCCGTAGTAGTGGTAAACGTTTCGGCAGTCCCGCTGAGAAGAGAGGTCTATTAGTGTCTTTACTTAGTATTTGATTCAATTGACATACCTATTTACGAGCAGCAAGAAAATAAAATAATCGTAAAGAAACCGCCATGTCCTAGAACCAAAAATTCGAAGACATGTGACATCTGCCAACCCGTACTGGGTGCGTGTGGTGGATTACGTCCCACTCCCTATCACTGAAAGAAGCCCTTTATCCCAGCAGTGGGAACGATATAGGCTGATTAGTACGAAAACGAAATCGGATAAGTTAAAAAAAAATGATGTTAATATAAGTATAAGGTTTGTTCTTGAACTAAGAAGTAGGTACTTAAATGAAATAAACTTGTGTTGCTCTGAAATCAAAGTTTTTATTGATAAACACTACAACCTAAAGATATGAACTAATGTACACTATCTCAATTACCCAAACACATACCTGAAATCAAAGAAACGACATTTAAAGTTTATAATTCCCTCCTTCACAATTCCTTATTTCTATTAATACGTTTTTTTCACTATTTATCACTACTTTTTTATTTTACTTAACCTCAAAACAAAACTCCATTTCTAACCGTCATCATTCAACAGATACCAAAACAAAACCACAGACTATGTACAGACGCTAGCACATCAAGCTATCCCTAACTGTCAAATTTTCTCAATGAAAAATGAACCTTATGACTTTGCAATAAAGTTGAAATATTATCAAAGAAATTTGACAGATTGTGGTAGCTTGATGTGCTGGCCTCTGTAAATATCAAACGAGTAGCGCTATGCGCGGTAAATTCAAATAAAGAAATGCAGCAATGTTATTTCTTTACATAAGTTTACGTCTGAAACTATAAATGATTAAAACAACCTAAGAATATTAAAACGCAATCAGTTTCACTCACAAAAGAAAACCAATATATGTAGGTAATCTTAGAGATAGCTCTTCAATTAGCAAACTTTACGCATTTCGTGTACCTAATCATAAAAAAGTTTCCACTACCTATAATCAAGTTACGTAAGCAGTTTATAGAATCCATTAAATGCTCGAGATCAGACAAAATTCCTGATTCTAAGTACCTCAGCAATTTTTTTATAAAATCTTATCTTATTAAAAAGTTTCTGTGGTTCAACGAAATTTTTCGGCGGCCAGCCTCAAAGTTTTATCTTAATTTTTGAAAAGCCTTCTTTTGCTTTTACTTGAGGTATCTTTGGTAAATGAAATGTTTAGCTAAAAGATGAGGTGATACTGGCCACTTACAAGGCACGTGGAGTTCAGTTGTAGTCCTTAAAAAAAAAGTTATAGAAAATAAAGAACAAAATGGCCGACGCAAAATGGTCTCACTTACGATTAATAAAGTGTTCCGTACATTTAATTTTGATTTATATCGCATCTTCATAAATTATTTGATTAAAGACTTTTCCTATTTTACAGGCAGATTTATAGCCAAGATTTTTCCAATCGTTTTCGAGGAATTTTCTTAAGAAAATTTGATCATTTCCGTCTTCACGAGGTACAGTAATGAAATTTGGGTGGTAATAGAAATCTTATTGATGCGAATGGAAACGAGACGTCAGGAAACAAACTGAACCGGACGGAGGAGATAAATATTTATTGATTATTTCTATTACAACGGAGAGAGAGACAAAAGAAAGGTATTTCTATGCAAAGGACTGTCTGTTCCGAATTAATGGGACGTTTTATAGTGTCGCAGACATTTGCATGAAGATCTTTGATGTAGATAGTTAAAATATTCGATTTGCATACTAATGCTGCTTTCGACGACCTCTATTTGTTCTTGATTTAAGTTATCACAATGTTAACTAAACCTATTTATGCTTTGCGAAAATAGTACCTATTTGTACAATGGATGGCTTGCGTAAGCGGAGGAAAAATATCAATTTATTAATACTGTAATCACACTAAAATTATAAAGGCGAAAGTTTGTATGTTTGCCCCTCCTTCACGCTCAAACGGCTGACCAGATCTGGAGTAGTTTTATGACCTGGATTTACTCATGGTGAATTTTTTATCCTGGTAGTACGTTCCCTTGGGATAATTTCCGACAATCACGCGGTGAAGCCCCGGGGAGCAGCTAGTCATTAATAATCTTGTAATTTAGCTAAACAATAAAATATATATTATGTCCTTGGATACTTTAGAGTTCTTAATTCATAGCAACTTTTCAGAACAATTTATTCAACTTCACTGTAATGCTAACTACTTTCAAAGTTCGAAGTAACATTGAAATAATTATCCCATTCAGTCATTGAACACTTCTAAGAGGGTATAATTAATTAACCCCCTTCTCTTCATTGATAGCCGAACCACTGAAATAATCAGAACTTAGTTCAAAGTCTTTGAAAGTATATTATACTAAAATCAAAGTTAGTACCTACTCCTAATATAAAGACAGTAAGCGACTGCTTCTTACAAAGTCTTTGGTGTTTAATACATTTGGACGGAGATAAGTCTTACAAGAGCTATCGAACAGGCTAAGAATGAGTTACAGTTGCCAGAGTTTTATGAATAATTCAATTTTATACTTCAAAATCTACACGCTGATGTAACATAAATCAATCTTGTTGGATCCCTTCTGTGCTGAAACTTTTGAGCTCGAACAACGAACAAACTTTTCGTAAATGCATGAAAATACAAAACGACGTTAACAGTTGCACTGAGAGAAAAAACAACCATCGAGTAGACTTTTGCTAAAAAAAAACGTAACGTCACATTATTTCGCCAGTTAGGGCCTAGTCACATTGGAATGGCAGCGGCCGGCAGCGACGCGGCGAGCAGTTTCAGTTTGCAATCATTTTAAAACTTTATCTACATACTTATAAGAGCAATATCGCTTGGACATTTTGAAAAGACGCAAGCGGCCGCGCGTCTTGTCGGTGGTTCTGCCTGCGGCACCGCAGGCGGCGGTCGAAACAAAACTAGTCCAGAGGAGACTAGATGCGTGGCGTCTGGAGGTCGCGTGAGGCCGCCAGCGGCGACGCTGCGGGCCGCTGCAGGCCGCTGGCGTCGCCGCCGGCCGTAGCCATTCCGGTGTGCCTCGGCCCTTAGGTACAAGTCTCATGAAATAAGAGCGAGTGTACTGCCAAAATTGAAATATGTTTATCAAAATTGGATCAGACATAATAATTAACATTTCCGCGTTTATCGCATCAAATTTAATTCAATCGCAGTTAGATGAGGGCCCAATTTACTCAATATCTGCCTGACATATCTCGAGTATTCCTTACAATTTGACTTCCTCGAGCCGGCGGCATTGTGCGCATACTCTTTAACGTCGAGTGGATGATTCTTTTATTATCAAAATACCCTTGAATCAAATGGCCTCTTCCAGGGCTCTCGTCACAAAACGAGGGCATTCGAAAAGCAAATAAAACGTGCTCCCTCTTCACGAATTGTGATTTACATAATGTTTTTTGCTTAGAAGCGCGATTTCGATAAAAAAAGGTATATTTCGATATAATAATGTTACCGTGTGTAGATTTCTACAACACCCTAAACAGATAAAGTTTTATACGTGACTTTAGCAACGCCCGGAATGTCAATACAAAAGCTGCATTGAAAAGACGTCCAAAACATGGTGCATGGCTATGAGTACTTAGTACGCGGAGTCCCACCCCAGCAAATGAAATATTACGAACATTTGATTTGGACTTCTGTTTGAGTTAATCTCCCGAGTTGATTGTAATGAAATTTCCTTCAGAGCAAACGCGTATCTAACTACATTATGAAGCAAACGTGGCCTAGTTAGACACCCGTTTGTTCTTCAGCTTTATATTTTGAATCAGGGCTTCAATGTGCAGATTTGTATGCGGCATGTTTGCAGAAAACATTATCAATGTCGCAAATAGTGCCTGTTGCTCCACGTGGTAGTTTTTTCTTTTAAAATTTCAAAAGTAGGGGGCCTTTGCCATGCAATGGGACAAAACCAGCTAGTTACATTGAATAGATTTAGCTTGGATTTAAAAATAAAGACACCGTTGAGTATGGTAAAAGTTAATAATTTATATGATAGTTGGCCATATGGTCTTAGCGCAGTCTCTCCTAAGATAGCAAACCTACTTACTGGTTTGTTTAGACAATAGTAACTGAAAATAAGGGAGGAACAGTAGTGATCCACGTTTCACTACTGTTCTCAAAACGGTGAAGGAAAACATCGTGGGGAAACCGGTTTGTCTAAGAAACAACATTTCGATGGCATGTGACATTTTCTAACCCGAACTGGGCCTTAGTGATGGGTAACGGCCCACTTCCTCTCACTGAGAGGAGGCGTGTACCCCAGCAGTGGGAAAATTATAGGCTGATTAAGTAACTTATACTGTATTTGTTAGATTTAGTTAGGAATAGTTTCAGATATGATAAGACTGACTTGCTACTGTGGATTCAAGCCTCTTATAAATTATCACAATAAAAAATAGAATGGATTTAAATGCTATGCACATGAAGGTGAAGAGTGGGTGTTTTGGGGGACTGTTTTACGTAGTTTTGACCTTCAAAAATGTTGATATTCAGCCTAGTATTAATAAATGACTTATGACTTGATTTTGATGCACTTATATTTTTTACTGTGTCTTTTTGGCTACAAATTAACGTATTCTGTTTCGTTTTTTGTTTTCACATTATGCTTGTATCTCTAAACAAACAAATATTTAATTTTACTTTAGCGAAATCAACCTACTAACCCAACACCTAAGGCTTTAGCATTATAGTATGAGTACCTAAGTAGAACAATTTATGAAAGAAAACATTGCTTAAAATATAAGACAAAAATCCCTCAAGGTAAATACCTCATTAATCTCTCACGTTGCGAGATATTGTTCGCTCATTGTTTCCGTACAAGCGAGGATCCCGGCGGCTCACGGTGGCTCCCGGCTCCGTATTAGTGCAAACGACGGAACCCTAAGCCAGGACATCGCGAGCACAACGGAACCCTGCTTGTTCACTTGAACATTCATCAATGTCATCCGGCTAAACAGATAACTAACAAAGTGATGTATGGAGTGAATTCACTGTGAAACAAGGCCGGTCCGAATTGAAGTGAGAACTGAAAAATAACATTTAAATTGTTCAAATTTTCCAACTGCTTGGGCGCGCGTGCAGCTGAAACGGTCCCGCGATATTACGTTGTTCTGAAACCGCTGGAAAGTGAATTAGGCTTGTGTGAAAGTTAGTAAAAAACTGGAAATCTACAGTCTGTGCCTTGTTTGTGACAAACGTTACCTCCATTACGTAATTTTAAAGATTGTAATAAACTATTTTTTACTGTATAAAATGAGGTTAACAGGGTGACAAAAATGAGGCTTAGGCGTTGGCGATTACTGTTGGTAGATTCTGTAAAAATCTCATCATGAAAACTTAGGCGAAGTGAGATTGACACTGTTGATAACTCACTCGTTATCACGGTGATATTATTGCAGAACAGCACTACTGCATCTATTATTATACGTGATACAAACCAACAAATGTTGTTGTCTTTTGTTTTATACATCTATTTTCAACGCTTGCAGGCATCAGTTCCGATTTCAAATATATGCCCATAGCCGGTCAGCTGTTGAAATATCGACCATAATTCAAAACAATAATAATAATAATAATAGGAAAGTAATTGTGTCTCGTTAATCACAGTTGAGCTCATATAATACTTGATTCATATATAGGTACAGGACTTATTCCGTTGGTGTATTTGTAAGGAATCCCTACACTTACTGATATGATAACGGCGGATAATTGAATTGGGATGATCAAATAAAACCGACAGTCGTGAATGTTCGATAAACACTGGTTTATTGAAATATATATCCACTTACATGCAATAATAAGTAGGTACAAATGCTATTCGTGTAGAACGCACGGCGCGTTAGTCGGTACAGTAATGTACGGTTACGTACATCCTGCCTATAATCGTATGTACAGAGGCCAGCAATTCAAGTTACCCCAAACTGTCAAAGTTTTTCAGTTGAAAATGAACCTTACACTTTTGTAATAAAGTTTAAAAACTATCAAAGAAATTTGACAGATTGGGGTAACTTGATGTGCTGGCGACTGTACAATCAAAGTAGGCTTTTAAGATACAATTATAAAGAAGTTTACCGGAAAATCTCTTATAAAAATAAGGATAAATACTGCGCATATTCGATCATCCTCAAACTATATTAGCTATCCTTAAAAATCTAATCACACTAACATACTAATAACTCGTGTTCCTATTCGTGTAATAACTTGAAGTTTGGGTACAGATAGGACAATGAACTCGTATGAACTGAATAGATTTGAGCTTATATTCAAATAATTTTGTGGTTATCTCTAAATTACTTGAAAACAAGAAGATAGTCACACGATAAATAGACTTTCTATTAAGATTCATTGTTCCTACAATGAGGCAGGTAAAATGGCGAATTTGGTGACTTATCACTAAACGTAAAAACAACGATATTTTACCTGTCTAGTCTGCCTAGCCCTGAATATTTATATATTCAGCTGCATCTGCATATTATTATTAATATGATGGAGTGACTGCCTATCTGACCTCCACAACCCAGTAACTAGGTAATACGATACCCCTTGACTGACTGTCAGATTTTCGGGCTTCTGAATACCCGTAACGGCTGTCAAAGTGGCACAAAAAACAAAAAGACAGCCGGGACCAACGGCTTAACGTGTTTTCCACGGCACGGAGGAGTCTCAATATGTAAAGATGGTCACCCATCCACGGCCAACCCCGGCAAGTGTAGCTTAACCTGATGGATCGACCATTGCGGCTGTTATTACTTAGCCACGAGCTCCTCGTAATGTATTTTACCTGTCTATTCACCCAAATAGAATAATAGTCATGATATAATAGATTACTTCCAGAGGCTAACATTTTCACATTCTATTATTTTACAGCCTTACGTACGAGTATTAGGTCCTTTAGAAAAGCGTAGGTTCAAGAATCTCATATTTCTTATCCTTGTATGAGAACATTCAGTGCCGTTACTAATAGGTTAATGGACGGAAGGCTTTGCTATTGTGTTATGATACTAATGTATTTGGTATTTCTGTATCTTTTTGTTACTTGTCAGTTAGCTTACTCCTATGAGTATTTATCGATATCGGAACAAAATAAACGTTATCAAGCCAAATGATCTCTGTTTGTGTAACATTTTGTGTTATTAATCTTAGCTCATTGAGTATTATCATATTAATAACTTAATGTGGTCTAATCGAGATTACAGCTAGACGTGGATTGAATCCTCTTTATTTATACACATCGCTTTTAGTTAACAGCCGAGTAAACATAAAAAACAAATTTATGGATAAACAGTATCTAATCATAACTTACTTTAACTAACGTTTCTAAATAACGATTAGCTATTTAACAAAAATCAGTGAAGATAGATTCGTCTACCCACTACTCGTAAATACATGAATGAGTTTCATTTATGAGAACAATTGATTGAAACAATATTATGTTTGAAATGACACCCAAAAACAAAGTCTTTAAGGACTAGACTAAGTTTGTTAACCTATTTTATTATGCCTTATCTACAAATACCCACATCAATTGCCACGTGTATGATGGAACATCACTTGGAAACGGCTCGACAGCTTTTGCTTGTTGCTAGACAAGAGATCGAACACCCCGTTAATTATCCTAAACAAATCTCCAGAAATAATAAAGGCTCAATAGTTCACATTTTCTATAATAACCCGAATGTTGGACTAATAATAGCATGTGTTTATTAGCTTCGTCTAGTACCTTCGACCCCTGTCACGGTACATTTGCCGTGGTCGTAACAAGGGTGAACCCCAAGGTATAGTATGCGTAGGTAAGTATCTAGAGGCAGGTTATAATAACATTTTGTATTTAACTCACGCAGCATCATCTCTTTATGATAAAACGGAAAATGATTCAGCGTTACCTATGTTGTATTCTCGCGAAGGAGGTGGCGGGATGGGAGAGAGAAAGGTCCTCCCGTCCCAGCCGCCGCGGGAGACGCTCCGGGCGTCGGGAGCCACGTGACGACTCCCGGCCACCGTAGGCGCGGGCCTGCGGACGGTGAGTAATGGGTGACTCACCGTCCGATCAGCACCAGACCCGTGCCGTACGGCGCGTATATGTTCCACGCGCGCCTCAAAGAGATGTCAGCATATGAAGGGGCCCCTCAGGGCCAAGCCTGCCGGGTAAGCGGGATTGTCCGAAAGGGTTACCGCTACCCCGGAACATAAAGGGCTACGGAAGGAACATGGTTGGGTTTTAGTCAGTAAGAGTCTGACACTCCCTTCCGCTCCACCCAGAGCGGGAGCAGTCATTGGGTGATTTCCCAGCCTTAAAAAAAAAAAAAAAAAAGTGGGTGACTGTCCGTCAATTGTTTTGATATATACATACCATAAAATAAACTTACCTTCAATATCAGTCTGGTCTGGGCTTTTCCCATACATTGGACATCAAACGCGTTCAATTTTCATCACATAAATCACACGTTTAGTCACAAATTCTCCCACCAACGTCACCAACACACACCACTTGCCACTTGTAACTCAGGTTTATTTTAATTTAACTTTTTGAACGCCATTGTCACATATACGTGACAAGCAAGCGCATACCTTGTACGCCAACGAGACGAATATGTGACAGTGCGGGTACACTATAACACGAAAGAAACAATTAAATCATTACTTTTATGTGTGTTTACACAGATATCTTAGAAATTGAAGCTCTCGTACGTTTTTAATGACATGAAACGAATTAAAAGACACCATGGATATTGGAAAATTCATGATAACAAGAAGGAATAAATTTGTAGCTTGGCGTTCAAAAGGTTAAGGTTATAAATTGTTCCACCCGTCTAATACGCCAACCACTTTTTGTTTGATAAGTCAAATTCTTCATTTTTCCACACTTAAATAATGTAAACTACTCGAACTTAATGGTTTTCTTCGTCGACAGGCATATTTAATAAATAAAATACCGGGATGCGACGAATGAAACTGCAATTCCGAATGACAACTGGTTTATTTCACGCATACCCACACATAACGTTTATTAACATACCCTACAGTTCTTGGGGTTATTTAAAACTCCCAAGTCATAACAAGTGCTTCTTAAATAATAAAAAAAACAAAAACCAATCTATTTAATTACACTTATTATCATAAGTAGCACTCACTTGCTGAATCAAAAATCAAATATCTTTTGTTCGCAGGTGGCATTAATATTTCCTGTCAGGCGTTTTACCTAAGCAAGTCTTTGTTATTATAATTTATGCGATATTTTTCAATCTTGGCCAAACGATAAAGTAAGAATAAAACGCTCACATAAATATTCGTCAGTTTGAAAACTTCTATTAAGGGGGAAGAGCCTGGGCAGCCCGCGAAATTCAAATTTTCATATGTTTTTTGTAATTTGTACATTAGTGTCGGGTAGTATACGTCTTTTTGTTAGAATTGCCCTCCAATGTCATAATTTCATGAATCATTGTGTTGATGATTTTGATGAGGAGCTCGTGACTAAGTACTAACAGCCGATCGATCCATCAGGTTAAGCTACGCTTGCCAGGGTTGGCCGTGGATGGGTGACCATTTTTACATACCGAGACTCGACCTCCGTGCCTCGGAAAGCACGTTAAGCCGTTGGTCCCGGCTGTCATTTGTGCATCTTTGACAGTCGTTACCGGTCGTCAGAAGCCCGAAAATCTGACAACCAGTCTTACCAAGGGGTATCGTATTGCTTAGATTCTGATAGGCAGTCGCTCCATATAAAATACTGGTATTCAGCTGCATCCGGTTAGACTGGAAGCCGACCCCAATATAGTTGGGAAAAGGCTAGGTAGATGACAATGTGTTTATGATTTTAATGACTACAGTACTGTGCGAATCATGTTTTGATCAACAAAAATCTTAATACTAACCTGCAAATTGCAAAAAATAATAATTAAGAAAATTTTAATACCACGGGCTACTCTGGCGCATTCACCTTAACATTATTTTAACGTATAATTTATTTATCTGAGAGTGGGACAGTTTTAATGTTTTCTTTTAATAATAAAGTGTATTTGCGTGTTCAAACATTCAAATCGTGTAACTGAATAGACAGTCCCTCGCCGACTTTTCAATTTATTTGTGACAGCACTCCTGTGGAACATAAAGAATGAAATTATTTGTGGGGTAAGAGGGGGGGCAGGGTAATGTTGTGGCGGAAATTATTCACGCTCGAGGCGTCGGCGATCGCGTCCGCCATCTGTTGCCGTTAGAAATTTGAATCGGGGGCATTTATTAAATAGCTTACCCATTGTTCCTTTGATTTGCGACAAATTGAAAGACTTGCGTCGATTTAGACGTACGGGCGTAAAATTGGCACCCACTTACAAAGTTGTTTGAACCAGTTTGCAACGGAAATTGGAGTGTTCCGCTCGATGTATTTTATGAGGTGATGTTATCCATCAAATTGTGTAAAATGTTTCCACAATATTTTATTAGAATCAAAACAAAGTTAATGAAAACAATGGATGATAAATGGCGTTGAAGTTAATTGTTCTATTGATTTCTTAATTAATACGCCCACGCCGCACCACCTGGCGAAACTAACCAATAAGTAGAAACGTTCACCTAAAAGTAATATCCGTTTGAGAAACTTTTTTTGCCAAAACATTTTAGTCTAACTGAAAGTAGGAGTATTACAATGTAGTAATCTATCCAAATTACAAATTTAATATCCGCCTAGGCAAACGACTTAAATTGTATAATTTTGGCATCCATCAAAAAAGTGACGCATATTACGTTGTTCCAGCTGTTCCTTACTTCCACTAAAGTATTCTCGAGTTGCGTTATTGTAACGGTTTTTCCTGGACCGTAATAAAACGTTTCACATGTCGGTCGCAGTCGCGTTGACCGCGTGCGGTCGGCGTGAAGCTAAATTGATGGGTCTCTCCATCGCCAATGTAATGGTCCTTCAAAACGAACGACCTCTGGCCAGTAAGTGAAATTCACGTTTGATTAACTTTTACTCAAGGGCAATGTTTTAGAGAAAGTGCTAGTACTTGACTGTTACACTGGAAAACGTTTATTGTGGCCGCCTCGCCTTTTTGCTGCTTGGACATTTAAAAAGAGTTTTAAGGTTGTCTCTGGCTTTCAACCCTCCGGCTTTTGATCTTCTATTTATTGTACTTAGAATAGAGCTTTTAGTGGGCATAAAAATAAAGACGGCAATAAAAAAAGTGTCGAGTAGTTTGGGGTTATGACCCCATCACTTGCCGTGTATGCCGTTAGAGGCCATTAAGAGATTTCGAAATGATGAGCTGTAATATTCGACTATATAGGGTTAGTTATTACTCGACGGTGTTAATAGCTGGGATTACGGAAATATTCTTCCTTCTACCAGATCATTAATTTGATTTAAGTGCCTTACAAAAGAGGCCTAATTAAGTTAGTGAAGTCTCCCTAAAATTGTAATTTCGGCAGCTACTTTAATCAATTAATCTAGTAAGATAAACGAAGACCGATAGTCTCCTTCCACTGAAATTTATCCTTTAACAACTGCAACAATTTTTCGTGAGTTTTTTTTTAAGCAGTGATAGCCTTGTAGTGTGACCGTGAACCTGCCAAGTTATAGGTGTCGAGTTAAAAACTAAGTCAAACCTCTGGTTTTTCGGATTCATGTGCGTATTCTATAATTATCACATGGTAAAAATCGGTAAAGGAAAACAGCGAGAGGAAAACCGGCATGCTGATATCATTTCTCAAAAACTTTTGAAGCTAAGTCAGAGGCCCATGGGCAGCATAAAAACTCTGACACCAGGTTAGTCACAACCACACGAAGAAGAAGAAGAAGAATAACTATTTTTCGTTATAAATGTGCCAAAATAAAACGCTTAAACTGAATTCTCTATGACGAATTAAATATACAAGTTTAAAGCAGAGAGTACACGTGGGATAGCTCGTAAACAGGAAAGCGAGCCTCGATGAGCTTTTGAAATTTATGCACAAACATTTATCGTACGCTTTTCGGCAAAGGAAAACATCACGGCTTGTATATTCCTAGGGAATAATTGTAAGGTGCGGATAAAATATTGCTGTGAAAGAGATAAGAAAATGATGGCCCATTATACTGGTTCGGCGGAGATTAAAGAGTGCAGGAGCTTGTTAATCTTGATTTATTTTAGTCCTTAAGCCTATAAAAAATGTTTAAAAGTATGCAGTTGAATCTTAGCCATAAAGTCTCGTTTTCTCTATGGCCGAGATTATGAGACAAATGTCAGTGCCATGCCATCGGAGGTATTGGGTGACATCGAAATCAATGAAAAAGGTCATAAGACAATATGTCTGTTGACATCGCCCGACATCTCTAACGACACATATTGAGGGACATTTTAATTCTGATAAATACAAGGCTTTTAGAGTCTTGAAAATTTAACTTTGAACCCAAATTAAATGCACGTTTGAGGCAAAAACTCTACAGTTAATACTCTTGAGGCCTTTTTCCTCCATTAGGTCAATGACTCGCCTGCGTTTTCTCTATTTAGTTTTGGCAAGGTTTCAAATAACAAAAGCTATTAATACACAATTTCTTATTTTCTATGTGTCTAGAAACATAGTTTATGTTCTTGCTACAGTCACGGACGTATTCATGTTGGATTGTATGTGACACCAGTCCGCAAATGTCCACCCAATTCCGCTTAGATGTCAACATGTGCACGTAATACCCGAAATACGATAGACCAGAGGTCGTAGGCAGTGTTGTGACGTAACCTTTGTGACGCCACTCCAGTATGTTCTCGTAATTTGTTAATCGAACAGTACGATACAGAACTAGAGGCCAGTAGTAAACACTGACCAAGTAATTAAATGTTTTGAACCTAGAACTTCGAAATTTTGCACGCTGATTAGAATAAGGTGAGGTTGAATAAGGTCACTGGCACGTCATGAAACGACAAGGTCTGTTTACCTAAATGACGGTTACATAATTTCGAGCTTATTGAATTTGCAATTTACTGTGGATTATTGTCAAAAGTGACAAAGCAATTAAGATGTTCACTGCACAAACAAAACCGTTGATAAAATAAATTTTATTTTGATGATACATTGGCAAAGTCAATATAAATTCAGTAAAACGATTCAGCGAATCGTATTCATGGGATATTAGGACTCGGTTGCAGTGAAACTCGTCCAATAAAAACAATTATTGCTTGTATAAACGCGAACGACACGGGCATAAACAAGGATTATTAGTACTTCTTGGAGACAAAAGAGGTTGTATAATAAGTACATTTACATCGGTTGGGTGACCGCATCAATACTTTATTACCAATGACAATGGCGAAGCGAATTTATACAAGTTATTTTCAAGAAAGCCTTAAGTTTATGAGCTGTGAATTCTTTCAGTATTTTCCGGAATCCTCTTACGATTTTTGTTACTTTTCCTGATAGTACTTAAACACAGCTTGGTTGGTCCAAGAAATATTTTTAAAAACGCCACTACTCTTCAAGCACCCTGGAAGTTAGGTAACTTACCCTTGAATATCCTTGAACATAAGTAGGTTTGGTCATAGGTATTGGTACATTATTTGTTGTATGTATTAGGTTTATATGGAGACAAACATCTGTTTTGATTCACAAATATTAGTATGGGTTTAATCGTTATTTTCCTTTCGGGGCAGTTACTTAAAGTAGAGACAATAAGTAAATACATACCACAAACAAGAGAATGCGGGATACATACACATTGATAGAGTGAACAAATCATATGAGCGAGTGTGCAAAGTCGGTATCACACACACAGAACTATCGCTGTACAAAGGATCAAGGTGCGCGGTCAAATACAGAACCAACGCCGCCATCTTGTTTTTTTCAATAAATTTCACAAAACAATGGCATCAAGCGTTAACCAACAACGCCACCCTACTATGTCATTCGAGTGCCAAAATTTCTTTCAAGCAGTGATGCGACCTTATGTGGCAACAGGCTGGTAAGAAAATTACTGCGGTTGCATTCGAATATTCAAATTAATTAAAATTAGTTAAAATTAATTAGTGTAATTTAGTTTCATCAGTTTAAAAATTAGTTTACTGTCCAGGATTTCGTTTTAAAACAAGGTGACTTAAATATTAGGCATGTTAAGCGGGATTGTCCGAAAGGGTTACCGCTACCCCGGAACAAAGGAAGGAACATGGATGGGTGTCAGACTTTTACTGACTAAATCAGTAAAAGTCTGACACCCCATCCGCTCCACCCAGAGCGGAAGAAATTATTGGATGATTTCCCACACTCATAAAAAAAGAAATGGCACGTTGCTGCAAGCATGGTTCTATAAAGAAGTACATGATATTATAATAATTACCAAGTGTTCTTTTAATGTGACTACGTCATTTAGCGAGCACTTCTTCGGTGCTCAAGAATGAGGTCCTTCTACACTTCACAGTACAGAAACCAGCACATCAAGCTACCCCAATCTGTTCAACTTCTTTAATAGATTATCAACTTTATTACAGAAGAATAAGGTTCATGTTCAGTTGGGAATATTTGACAGTTTAGGATAGCTTGATATGCTGGTATCTGTACATATTATTATAGCGTTTATAAGTTTCATAAGCCTCACTCCTTCAACTATTTGAAATCAATAAATACAATATTACGTTAAGCTTTACACCACATAATTGTGCTGTCCATTCATGTTCCCTTGAGCACGGAAAGTAAATAGATACCTTACCTCAATAAATTGTTCGGAAGACAGAACTGTGTATAAGTAACTCCGCCCTATAGTCGGGTATGTAAATATGAAGGACTTACGAACTAATTCTAAGTTAAAGGTATCTTAGAAAGCAGTTAACTATGCTATGAATTGGAAAATCAATTTAAAGAGGACTTAATGATCGTGACGCATTGCTATGAACCACGGTCTTTGACTCTCAAGGCTCTGAAGGCAGTGTCAGACTCTTACTGACTACAACCCATCCATGAACCTTCCTTAGCCCTTTATGGGGTATTTCCGGGGTAGCGATAACCCTCTCGGACAATCCCGCTGACCCGGCAGGCTTCGGCCTTAACGGCATGAGACGCGCGTGGAACACGTACGCGCCGTCCGGCACGGGCCAGCCGGTCGATTCTGTAAAAGTCTCACCGTAAGAACTAAACTAAAAAAAAAAAAAAAATAATACAGTACAATAACAAAAATCCGTCTTTGGTGCAGCATAGTAAAAGGAACTTCTTGTCTAAAATGTCATGCTTCAGCAGTTCAAGTTGTGTTGTTGTTTTTTATTAAGTAGGGAGGTGTTGGAACAACTATTATTTATAATAAAAAGTTAGTACTTATCTTCTTCTTTTCGTATGGTTAGTGACTAACCTGGTGTCAGAGATTTTACGCCGGCCATGGGCCTCTGACTTCTCTTTTATTTTTATAGGTAATTATAAAACATTGGTATTTTTTGGCATCTCGCTATATTTCATATGGTTTTTTCACGTATGCACTAATTAAAAGATACTCGCATCATTGAGTGAAAACGGGACAAACAAAAAGTACAAAAATTACGTCACTGATTGACAGTTTATTTTACCTGCAATTAATCAACGAAACATTTTCTGAATACAATTTTTATATTCATGTTAAAACAACAGTAACACAGTGAAATAAACTTGATTTATAACAAATGTTCCGCTTCAGTATTTTAAAATAAATTTCTACATTTTATATTAAAGTGAAGAAACGTGACTTGCTTTAGAGTTATTATTTATTTATGTTTGCTTATGAATAACATTTATAGTATTCGCTGCAATTTTAATATCGCATAAGAAGTCTTGAAAATTATCCGAGCAAAATGAATTGTTATGAACAGCGAACTTGAGACGGGAATTGCTACGACGCTACAAGCTTCGTAGCATTGCTACGCCGTATTGCTACGTATGTCGTAGCGCCATCTACTAACGCCCTCTAATTTATTATTTTTCCGTTTTACTGAGTCCTGTCTTGCAGTAGATTATTTTGAAAAGTTATTGGTTTGAGAATATTTATTTTCCTCACTAAACAGCCAGAAACCCAACACGTCATCACATACCTACGTTTCAACAAAAAATCCAAGATGTGTCCATTTTTTGCCCGGGTTCATATCCTATCCCATACCCCGATTAAACTTACAAAACCCTAAAGCACACAAAAGATATTTTATAATTCCCTGAGCGTGTAGTCAGCACAAGCAATGAATTCTCTCGTGTTCGCTCTGTTACAGATTATAGAGGCGATACCGCCAGCGACCGATAGGAACATGCCGTAATAAAAGCTTTGAACTTAAAAACCTTTAGGTCAGGTATATTGGAAAATTTTCGATAAAAATAAAGTGCTAGATGCAATTTTCCCGGTAAATATTGGATGATAAACGTTGTTTTGTCGTTAAATTGATTCTACATTTAAGAGGAAGGACAATCTGAAAGCGCAATATGGTTTGTAGTTTATTCATTACAGTTTTTAGAAGGTATCGAAGTTTCCTGTAAGAGTAAAAAAGTGGTTTGTGAGCGCTCTATTCTCTTTGAAAAAACTTTTTTACAAAAAATAAAACCGACTTCCAAAAAAAAACACTACAAAGTGTGGTGGTGGCAAAAAATGAAAATACAAAACCGAAGACACCGACTTCCGAAATCAAAATTATTTTTCACTTTGTAGTGTTTTTTTTTGGAAGTCGGTTTTATTTTTTGTAAAAAAGTTTTTATTTTTCACTTTTTAGTTGTGGTACCTACACAACCCAAAATTTTAATACCACTACCTGGTATGTAAATTACAGTGACAGGAACTTATTAGAACATCATCCACATACATTAAGTAGGATTTTTTTTAGATTTTTGTTGATTTTTCAAAAACCCTTTATTCGATTTAGATAAAAATTTTATGGGACCATTGGGGAAGTATACCCTTTCCAACAAAAAAAGAATTTTTCAAATCGGTTGGCAAGCAACGGAGTAATGCGCGAACAAACATTAAAAAAAAATATATATATACAGTCGAATTGAGAACCTCCTCCTTTTTTAGAAGTCGGTTAAAAATGTTATGATTTGGTTATTAAACATTTAAATTAACACAAACGTAAGTCGGTATCGTTGTATAACCACTTTAATAGTAGATAATTATGCTTACTTTCAGTTAAATATTTGACCTAGAATTAATATATAAGTACCTATAAAGTGACGAGCAATCTGTTAGCTCCATCGATTGTAAGATAAATGTTTTATTTACGGCAAACATGACGCAAAAAGAGTGCATAAACACAAATAAACAATTCAAATGTTAACTGGTTTTTTTTAACTTAAATTACATTTACTTTCTTTATTCGTACCAATTTAATGTATCGCTAACAATAAATGTATTGCTACCAATAAAATGTTTTAATATAGATGATACTTGATACACACAATTCAATCAAACGAATGGTGTAGAATTCCTGAAAGTACCCGTCAGCTGCATAATCTTATCTTAATGGAGTAGGTAGAAGAAAGAAATTGGTTTCCCATTTCATATTGGCAAACATTATTATCATTAAGATTTCCTTACATTCCCGTATCATCATTTCGTTCAATAAACACGGAAGAAATACAATATGACCAATACTTTTGCGCCCTCTAGTTAATATAAACGTAACATTCCATCAAACCATATCAAATCATTTATTAGCTTGAATAGGGGTAGGCATATGAGGGCAGCAAACACCAAAAGAGCTAACATATCGTACTTTAAGAGTTGTGCAGATATTTTTTTAAATATAATAATAAAAATATTTCTTACATTAATCATAAACTTTTCTTTTACAAAATAATGCTAGATATTAGAGTACTTATGTAGTTCATTTAATTATTTAATTCATCATCATTAGAGCCGGAGGAGTCATATAATGATTTCCCAGCCTCCAAAAGAAAAAACCACCCCGTATAACACCCAACATTAGATTTGACAGGGGACTTCAGCCGATGATTATTATTAACTAGCTTGCGCCCGCGGCTTCACCCGCAAAATATGTCGACAAATTATACACATAAACCTTCCTCTTGAATCGCTCTATCTATTAAAAAAAACCGCATCAAAATCCGTTGCCGTCCGTAGTTTTAAAGATTTAAGCATACAGACAAACAAACAGACAAAAATAGCGACTTTGTTTTATACTATGTAGTGATTCTAACATAAACAGTGTTACTTTAATTTAATTTTAATTCAAACCTCTAGTAGTCTTCAGTACCTATATTGTAATTCTGACTATAAATTAATAGCTACCCTAATCAATTTGCCCAATGATACTGAACGCGATCAGCGCATAAACCACATTAAATCATAATCATAATCAAAATTTAATTAAGAGCTGTCAATGTTATTATTTTCTATGTTATATTGATACTGACAGCTCTTGAATGCGTTTTGGATGTACTAATTGCGTTCAGCTTCATTGGTTAAATCCGCCCTAAATCATAACAATATAAATAAGTCAGCTTTCAGACTTGGTGTCACATATTTTTTCGTTTCTAGAAAAGTATTCCTTACAACAACGTTCGATACATTTGTCATTATCTCACGGAAAAAACATGTCGATATTTCCATCATATCAGCCGGAAAAAACATAAACATAGATCTAAACAATCACTCTCTTGTTTATGAGGGAAATATAAACATTTTGACAGAGAACAGATGTTTGTGTTACATTAATGGACAATAGCTAGCGGGCAAACCACAGTATAATGGACAACGCGTTTCAGCTGTTTATTACAACAGAATATTAACATCATTACAAAGATGTCATGCATAATAATCGCTACATAATGTGTACGGAGTTATTTTATAGCGTCCGACTAGACACTATCTAATCTACCAGAAAAAAATAAAAAACTAAATATCTGGTAAGATTAATCAACTCAGCCTTTCGCAGTCCACTGCTGAAAATATTCCTCTCCCAGGCCACAACAACTCCCCAGCCACTTTCTTAAGGTCCTCGGTCCATCTAGCTAGGGGTCTACACTACAATTGCCGATAGGTACGCGGTCTTCGCTCCAGGACTCGTCTGCTCCACGGTCCATCAGTCCTGTGACAAACATGGCCAGCCCACTGCCACTTCAGTTGCTTACTCTACTCCAATTCTTTTCCGGATAAATACCATTGGATATTGTCAGTTAAGAAGAGGAGGCCTGTGTCCCAACAGTAGGAACATTATAGGTTGATTATGATTGTCAGTTAATTACTAGTATATTTGGTGAAATGTGGGCGTAATAAAATACGTATACCCTGCCTAACCTTTCGGTGAAAATAGGTATAATTTTTTAACTTACGTGGAACTTTTTGGTAAGTTTTATAACTGGCCAGTTCTGAAAAGTTTACTGTATTTAAAATCCGAACATGCAATCCTGAATGACATGTCATGATTACATTTACATGACGGACTACCGTGCTTTTAATCCTGAATGCCGCGAAAGCATCTGTACAGCCGATGGTTTCAATAAAAATACTCCGTGAAAACTTAGATGAATTGAGCTTAAAGTGAGCTGTTAAAATGTGTCAGTCTAACTAGCATCAGCTGGAACGACAGCTCACTTTAAACTCACTTCACTTAGTTGTCACGGTGAGATTTTTACAGAAAAGACCGGCGGAATTAGGAAGTGAGTTATAACTAGTAACTCTATGGCATAACCCTACACAAGCCGCATTGTACAGAACATTGAATATCTTGGGACCAAATCGGCAATGCCCCTGTTAGATTTATTATCGACACGCGTGACTGAGTTCCGTTGCCATTGCTCTCAGGGGCCTATTTTGCAACATGATCGAACATAATATTCGCGGTATCCAAGTACATGGGTTAGATTTGATTACGGAAATATTTTTGGTAATTCGATAAGGGAAAAATGAAGGAATTTTTACGCAGTCTTCATGTAGCGCCTATTGAAAAAAAGGCAGAGGGTCAAATATTTTTATATGTCCGTTAAAATCTGCCTAGCCTTTTCGCAACTATGTTGGAGTTGGCTTCCAGTCTAACCGGATGCAGCTGGATAACAGTATTTACATGGAGCGACTGCCTATCTGACCTCCAGAACCCAGTCAGTCACTGGGTATTACGATACTCCTTAGTAAGACTGGCTGTCAGACTTTCGAGCTTTCTGACTAGCCGTGACAACTGTCAAAAATCCACGAGTGGCAGCCGAGACCAACGGCTTAACGTGCCTTCCAAGGCACGAAGGAGTCTCGATATGTAAAGATGGACCCATCTACGGACCAATCTGTAGCTTAACCTGATGAATCGATCCGTGAAGCTGTTATTACTTAGTCACGAGACTTTCTTTTATATGATAAAAATATTTTAGTCTTCATCCCTATTTGTGAAGATTTCACTATTAAACATTTTTCTCTCAGGACTCATGTTTATAGCTATGTACGTCTGCGTTTATTTTAATCTATAATCCAATCATTTTAAGCTTCTGGGGTTTTCCTTGTGTAATAATATTATGCAAGTTAGCGGGCGTTTATCCATTTCTAAGCCCATAATGTGTGATAATTAGTTTATTTAGTTTATTTATTTATAACATAAAACGGCCAAGGCCAATTACATTAGTTACACGTTATACGCCAACAGTTTTTGCATTGTCTGCTGCGTGGCAATCAATGTTATAATTTTATCGGTCGATCTTATTTCGTATAGGGTGGATTATTATTTCACTCAAAAATAGGCTCTTCTTGTTTAACCCATTACACGGAAATTACATGCCACCCAAGCGCCTCCATTGTCGATTGTATGACATGCAAAGCAGCACAGTCGATCTGGCTCCGCTATAGCTCTGTCCCGCATGAGGTCGAAGTATTATGCTGAACAATGGCCATTTTGCGCGGATGTGACGCATATTTTCCCACAACTTGTTTTTTTTGTTGTTTGTTTTTTTACTGCGTCATATTTGCCGCAAATAAAGGTATTTCCTTTCTTTATCTATTCTGTTTAAATCTCACTGAGGTGAGCTGTTAATAGTGTTAATACCAACCACTTCCCCTAAGTTATCAGGGTGATATTTTTACAGAATAAGCCGTTAGGTTGCAAACTTAATACTTTTCTCTCCAGTTTACTCCATAAACTGAATATTAACACGTAAAAAAAACCAACCGATTGCCAAAAACACACTAAAATGTGATTAATTATAAAATCAATGACTTCTGTTTTGTAGTTTTGTTTTATTTTTGCCACCGACTTACGAAATTAAAACTAAGCTAATTAATGATTTATATTGACGACACGGTTGGCGCAGTGGTTGAGCGATTGACTGCTGCGCACTATGTCGCGGGTTCGATTCCCGCACGGAACAAATATTTGTACGACCTGCAAGTATTTGTTACGAGTCTGGGTGTTTTTCTATCTATAATATGTATGTATTTACAAAAAAAAAATATATAAGTAGTTTATCAGCCATCTCGTTACCATAACACAAGCATTAGGTTGCTTAGATATGGCGTTGTGTGAAATGTCCAAGGATATTATTATTATTATTATTATTATATTAATTACTACTTGCTATGTAAATACAAAGGTTGACATGAAGTTATTATAACATCATCCACAAAGACTAAGTGGGAAAAAAACGTATTAATATTGAAACTAACTCAATAACAACCCAAGCAAAATTCCTAAAATTTACATGGGATGACCTTTGAAGCCTCTACAAACAAAAAAGTACCATCGAAAATTGGTCAGCCGTTTTCGAGAAATCGGATGTATGTTTTTGTGACTGTCTGTCACGTACTCCTATTTAATAACAAAATATTATATTTATTTTTAAACCAGCACATGGTTCGGGCCACTAAGAGGCGCATAAATTCTCTATTTAATGACAGGCAAACTTAGAACAATGCCGGCCGACAGGTCGAAAGCAATAACTCAGCAAATTCTCAAGAAACGAGTGAAATATCTGATTTCTAAAACACCACTTACAATACTAGTATCACATCTGGTTGACATAACTTGGGCCGAGTCGATACCCAAACGCACCCTTGGAACAATAGAATAATTGTACAAAAACGGCCATAAACCTACCCCGCGAAAGTGTGGGAACATGCGATAAGCGTGGTGTTTTGGAGGAATTTAGGAGACTGATGCAATCAGGCAGGGCAGTCGGTTTTGAACGACTATAGGATACGGACGTCCTGGTCCAGGGCAGTTAGGATAGGAGGCTTGGTGTATACCATGAGGTTATGGCTGAGTGGGCTATTACAAGACAGCGAATATTAAGGTTTAAGTCAAGTAAATGCCCAGATTAGACCAATCTAGTACTCAACGTAGTATACGTGTGTGTGTGTGTGTGTTGGTGCGACTGGGTGAGTTTTTACTCTAATAATTATCCTAGGCTGATGGGATAGGGTTATATTACCAGCCCATTTCCGAATCCGTACCTTGACAGATAATTGTCAGTTGCGATTGGTTGTAGGGAAACGGGGAAGGCCTTCCCCTATACTTGACACTGAGCACTACTGCTCCTGACTTTTAACGACCATGACTTTAACTGACACTCCGCACATGGAAGGCAGAACCGTAAATATTGTCGCTGTTCGTTATTAGGCTATAAGGCCAATCTATAATTACATAAACCAACCAAACGTTACTGATGGTGTCTGCTTCCAAAAAGGTCTTGCCACAGAATGCTTTGCGTGAGGCTTGTTGACGCACATTTCCAGGGGGGGGTAGGCTTCACCAAGTACCCCAAACTGAATTGGTAGACGTTGTAAAGACGCTAGGGACCGTGTCTCGTTAAAACAAACCCGTCCGTTCAGTAGGACTATTACTAAATCGCCACTATTTAGCGAGACACGTTACTTTGATGCAAAGCCGCTACTAGCCGCACCGCATCTTCTAAATGGGGAAGAGTAAGGAAATGTGAAGTGACGAAATACCACTTCGGCGTTCACCAAGTGCGATCGTAATGCATTTTGCTAGAGACTGAGTCTACGGTGCGCTTGTGCTGGATTTGTGTTATCATAGTAAAGAATGAGGCTAAACCACCGTAAGGGTAATTTCACAGGGTAAATTCACAGTACCATTTAGAACTACTCAATACTTGTCTTCCTCAATTGCAGTTGGGCTCCACAGCGCTCTGCCTTAGGATTGTGTAAGACATTTACTTTATGACTAGGGAACGTGTTCTTTTAGAATCGTATTAGGGTCGTTAGAGGCTCTATGCGTCAGGTCTAGCAGAACACGTAGAATGAGACCAACGTTGTAAAACGGTTCCCGATCTCATGGAGTTCGTCCGCTACTGTGCTCTAAGGCAGACGTGTGTTCGGATTGCAATTAAACAAGTAAATAGCATTTACGCAACTCTAGTCCGTAGACCCAAAGTTTAAACGCATAGTTTTGCATCTAGTGTTATTAGCTACTTGTGACCTTAAACGCCGTGACCACTCCCCGAGCAAACCGCGCGAACTTGCCCTCACCCCCGCGGAAAGAGTTCGTTCCTAATAACTGCTTTCTCGCTCCAATCTGCCATTCACTGTCGTAGCTCGTCAAGGACAAGTGACGTACGCGCAGCCAGCTCGCTACTCAAGACGTGTTACGGGAAGTTCGTCTCTCAACATAAACTGCTACGAACTATATTACGCCAACCACCGCAACGATGCCCCGTACTCAGCGCTCACCACCAGCAAAAACAACTCCAATAATTAGTAACATAATGCAAGTAAGATCGGAGCCAGATATCCCGCAGACAATTGATAGTGCTTTAAATACTTCGGAACATGTAAACATCGCATCTCGTTATAAACGACCGCGCGCAGAATCACCGCCGCAAACTGGTTCGAATGTGCTGGAGAACGAAGTTACTTCTCTCAAGCGAGAATTACTGGAAATGCTAACAAAATGGAAAAATGAGCAAGATGAAAAGCAAACTATATTTGCGAACGAACAGAGCTCGACCATAGGCAAATTAGTCAAAGAAATAGCTGAAATTAAACTCCAACAACTTGAAATTCAAAAGTCTAACGCGGAAATTGAGAAGAATATCACCTTTATAAGTAAGCAATATGACGATATGCTTAAACAAATGGACATATTAAAAAAAGAGAAACAAACTTATAGAGACTGCATAAATCACCTTGAAACAAAAATTAAAGACCTGGAGCAACTATCGCGTCCTTCCAGCATTGAGATCCGTAATGTACCACCCACTGACAACGAGACACCTTCAGACCTATCTAAAATTGTCTCAAACCTAGGTACAGCAGTTAATCTGAGTATTAGCGACTCCATTGTACGAGATATTTATCGCCTCCCTGGAAAACCGGGCACAATAAGACCAATTGTCACAGAATTCACCAATGTCCAAATAAAAAACCAACTAATAACGTCGGTGCGCAACTACAATAAAACGAAGCCTAATGAAGAGCGCCTGAACAGCAATACCATTGGATTGGCGGGTGAGCGTCGTCCAATCTACATCGCGGAGTTCCTCCCCGCCAGTTCAAGAAAGCTGTTATATGCTGCAAGGGAATTTGCAAAAGCCATGGAATATAAATTCTGCTGGACAGCCAACGGTAACATCTTCCTCAGAAAAATAGAAGGAGCTAAGAGTGTACTTATAAAGTCAGAAAAAACTCTCATGGATCTGCAAGTAAACCAATGACTGTATCTCGTAATATTTTTTTGCTATAAATTCACACAACTATGTTATACCAGAAACTTAATTTTTATAATACTAGGTATACAAAACTATAAAATTGCATGTAAACATTTCACATATTCAACCACTATTCTACTAAATAATGCATGTATTTGCACAAACATCGTTTATACACCAAACCGATTAGTGACTAATCACCTTACACAAAAACATAAAATAACAAATACGTCATACAATACTAATATACATTACAACTCAATACACAAATTATTCTTACACTATAACTACAACTTAAAACGTTTTTCGATAGTCAACAGTTTTCTTCTATCTAAATATTGCATTTGTTTGGTAGCCACTGTGTCACTGGGACGTTTCCGCGGGCACTTGAGGTTCTTTTGCTCAACTCAATACACTTTAACATGCCGCGCACTAGTTACAACTCATTCTCAATGAACATGGCAAATAATTTAAATAATGACGTAGACAACATACAGGTGTCTACGTCATTTACTTGCCCACCTGAAGATTGCCCCAAATATATAACGTCCCCCAAATCATTAAATATCATACATCTGAATATTAGGAGTATAAATAAAAATTTCAATGAATTTATATGTTTGCTTGTCGCTATTAAGATAAAATGTGATATTCTCATTCTTACTGAGTGCTGGCTCAAAAAAGCCACATCTATCCCAAACTTAGCGGGCTACACATCGCACCAGACAAAAACTTTATCAAATCAAAACGACGGAATAGTGATCTACATCAAGGAAATTTATGCTATAACATCACTGAACCGACCTTCGCTGATTCAAGCTGTCTTGTATGTACTATAGACAACAACTTTGTCATCGTTGCGCTGTACAGACCACCATCACAGCGCCAAATTGACAACTTTTTGAATAGCTTAAATAGTCTTCTCTCCAATTACAATGCATACAAAAATACTGCTGTGATAGGAGACTTAAACATAAATATAAGTACCGGTCATAATGACCAACGCTCCCATGACTATTTAAATTTGACCGCATCTCACGGGTTTCTGCCCGCACATGTCCTACCAACCCGTTTAAACAATTGCTTAGACCATATTCTCCTGAGATCGAACTATAATGCAATCACCCTTGTCTTGGAAACTACCATCACCGACCATTCGGCAGTCATACTCAGCATAGAAGCTAAAAACCCCTCTAATGCTATTCAAAAACTCAACACATCTCGCCTCAATCTACCGGACGCTATTAGAGATATTGAAGGATATGATTTCTCTAACATCATCGCGTTGAATGATCCCAATGACGCCACTAACAAATTACTGGAAGTGATGTCATCAATTATACAAAGGAACACTATCCGCGCTTGGTTCCCATGTAAACTAAGAATCATCAAGCCGTGGATCACACCCGGACTATTGAGATGCATACGAAACAGAGATAATATGCATAGAAAAACAAATAAGGAACCCCATAATAATATACTGAAATTAACTTATATGCGATATAGGAATTTCTGTAACAATTTACTGAAAAAACTAAAAATTGATCACGAGAAGCAACTATTCCTTAAAGCTAAAAACAACCCAAAAAAAATGTGGAATGCTATCCGGACTGTGACTGACTCGAACCGCTCATCACCTGCACCCATTGAGCTCCTGAAAATAGAAGATTCCCCCTCAAAGTCGGTTAACACTGTCAATGCATTTTTTGCAAGTGTGGGTCAAACTCTGGCCAATCAAATACCACCAAGTGCTAGGTCTTTCCAACCAACTACGAACAATTACCAATCCACGGTCAATTCGTTGGGTCTCCTCTCGACTGATGAGGATGAAGTAGATTGTATTATTAAGGATCTCCGTGCGGATAGTGCGCCTGGTTGGGACAGTATACCCCCAAAATTAGTCAAAGCTGCCAGTCATGCTTTAGTTAAACCCATCACGCATATCTGCAACCTAGCTCTGTCTACTGGAACATTTCCAAAGGCTCTGAAAAAAGCAATCGTACACCCAATCTTCAAGTCAGGGGACAGAGTCGGTGTCACCAATTACCGCCCTATTTCAGTCCTACCAGTCATCTCTAAAATATTGGAAAAAATTCTGTACAAAAATCTCAGCAAGTTTCTCGACAAATACCAAATAATCTCCAATAACCAATTTGGTTTTAGAAAAGGTTTATCTACGGAGGATGCAGTGACCGCATTTCTGGATATTGTAGTGGATAAACTGGACAGTAAACAGAAATGCGTGGGCATCTTTCTGGACCTTTCTAAGGCATTTGATACCGTCTCTGTCCCCGTCCTTCTCGCCAAGTTGGAGTCGATTGGGGTGCGTAGTGATGCTCACAAAATATTTAAAGACTTTTTAATGAATCGCACGCAATGTGTGAAGATAGGAGACAACATAAGTAGCGAAGAATCTTTAAATTACGGTGTCCCACAAGGAAGCCTCCTTAGTCCTTTGCTCTTGCAGATATACGTGAATGACCTCTGCTCGCTCTCTTTGTCCTCCACCCAAATCCTAGCATACGCAGACGACACGGTCATTCTGAGTTATGGGAATGATTGGGCCGCGGCTAAGAAGATTGCTGAAAAGGCACTGCGCGAGACAATGTTCTGGCTGGCTAATAACAGTCTTACACTGAATATTAGCAAAACTCACTTTGTCACTTTTGGCCTGAGACCTTCCCTTCTGCCACCTGTCAACTCCATGGTACTCAAAGCGCATGTATGCGCTCTCACTGATTCGCATTGTGCATGCCCCTCTGTATCTCGAGCCCCGGTCGTTAAATATTTAGGCCTACAGGTTGACGCCTGCCTATCTTGGCACCATCACCTTGAGACCCTGTCCGCGCGGGTTAGAAAATTAATTTTCGTTTTCAAAAAACTTAGACTGTCCGCTCATAGAGAAGTTCTAAATATGACTTACTGTGCACTTTGTGAGTCTATCTTAACGTATTGCATTACAGCCTGGGGAGGAGCAGCGAAGACTGCGTTTATACAGGTAGAGCGGGCGCAAAGAGCAGTAATTAAGGTGCTTCTTGGTAGGCCTTTTAGATTTCCCACACAACAACTTTATATGGAGTACAAGGTTTTAACAGTCCGACAACTTTTCATCTACCGCGCACTACTCCGTAAACACTCAAGCTCACCATTAAAAACTTGTAACACATCCACGGCACGAAGAAGACCAGTACCCCCGTGTCAGACAAAAAGCACGAACACAACATTCGCTAAACGACACTACCCTTTCCTAAGCACCCTCATTTATAATAGATTGAACCCGATTTTGAATATACATTCCCTTAATGCATTTCATTGTAAATCTAAAATTAAAGAATATCTTTTAACTCTTGACTACAGCAAAACAGAAGAACTATTAAAATCGCCATATACATGACCAACAACTCTACACACACACACACACACACACACACACACACACAAACACATGCATGCATTACTACATTTTTTCCACACTAGAATTAAAAACATGACTGTACCCCTCAAAAACAAACACTGCTTACTTACCTGAATTTTTTTTTGTATTATGGACGGATGAATGACCCCTGTAACACAGGTTTCACCTAGCATGGGGGTCATTAATCAAATTAGTATGCACTTGTAAGTCCTAAGCTACAAATGCTGCGCACATCCACTTTGTAATTTACTTATGGAAATAAATGATTTTTTATTATTATTATTATTATAATGAAGTGGGTACATCGTAATAAAATAAATTAACGTAGTTATAGATAATGAGTTAAAGCGCAAGTGCAACGATTCCTTTACCCTCCTCACAGACAAGAGTGTTGATCCGCAGCTCATCATTAATAATGATTATTCTCGAAACTTGATTCTCTACTCTAGTAACTAGTAGTTCTTGAATATTACTAGGTCTTTTATCCAAAACTATTATTAACAATAATTCCTGAGTTTCGATTCCCAACTCTATTGACATCACTTTCCTGAATTTGTATACTTTACCTCAGCCCAATAGTATTAGGTCTTTAGAGAGTCCTATCTTAAATTGTATTATAATTATAATGATTATTGAGCCTAGATTCTCAAATCATTTATCCAGTAAATCTTGAATAGTGTATCTTTTATTTCAGGCCAATAATTAAGTCAAACTTGTACGAACACGCGGCTTGCAGATGTGAGGTATCGTGTGAGTATTGTCTGTCAAAATACCCGTTACACTAGTGTAAGGGTTACTCACTAAGTTATGTCTTGTAATAATATACTTTGCATTCCCCTTTTATTTTGTTCATCTTCTAAAACCACTTCCAATTTTCACTACTATGAATTCCTAAGTCTTATTTACAATTCCTTTAAATTTCAACCCTTTCCTTGCTCTATTAATGAAGCAAAGCATTGAACTTCTTTACATTTGGAATTCATTTAATCTCTGTCGGTGGGAGGGTGACCAGTCCGGGACGAGCCCTACAGAGTCGTGCGGAAGGCGGAGCGCGGCTCTTCCCTCTTAGGGGGAACCGACCCAAACACTTATGGTAGCTTAATTTAGGAAAAACGAAAATTTTATCAGCCTGGGGTAATTTAGGAACAGTCACATTTTCACATAAAAAACAAAAGATTGCGTCGAATTGAAAACCTCCTTCGAATTTTGAAATCGAGTAACAAGCAAAAGTACGAAACTTATCCGTGTCAAGATACAACGTGTCCTACTTAGTTCTACAGCCCAACTTTTACGTCACCATTACAGCGAACAAAGTGTGTGCACGACAAACAATGCACACAATCCCGATGTGTGCCCCACAATGCAATGTTGTTGCATACATGCCTTTATTAACTATTTCATTTCAACTCCCTCAAGTATGTTCATTAAGCTGTTTAGCGGTATATTGGATTTTATGTTGTTTTTATGCTTGGATGAGAGCTGTTTGCAGCTTGACAAAGGGGGTGTAGAATTAATAAGGTTGTAGAATAATATGAATAGCTCAGCTGCAGTATATGTCACAAAGTGAAATGATGTTATTATTTTTCAATAAAAACGCCTAACAGACTGTATACAATAAAAGTCTATACTAAGGAAGAAAGTTTCTGTCCTAACATCATCAAAAACCCAGTAATTCCTTGGTAGGTAGGTTATGACAATAAAACCACTTTTCATCTTCGTTATTCTCCTGCCCTTGTACAATGTATTTGGGATTGGCGCAACACGTCTTTTTCTTCCTTAGTTCTCTATTAATAGTCCGTTTTTTTAAGCCATATCACTGTTCACAGAGTTCATCCAATCGTATAATCACCCATTATGATCAAAACTTTTCCGACGACATTTTCCTCATTCTTCGGCATCACATGTGGTTACCATGACAACCGTTTTTCAGTCACCGTTGTAACTTTCAGACTTCCTCTTATTCAGGGTAAATTTTAGTTTAAAAAAAATCTGTTGTTCCTGACATTATGCTCGCATAACTCGTCAAAATGTAGGGAACAGCTGATTTTTTTACGCGATGTCAGATTTGTTCCCATAAGGAAAGTTGTTCATAATAATGAGTACAATGACCCCATAAAATAATAATAATAATATATCATTTATTTCAGGTAACAAAGACCCATAACATAAATACCTTACAGACTATCATACATATTTATAAAAAACTGATAATAAAACACGATACTCACTTCATCTATCCAATCACCACACGCAATGGAAAAAAAATATTCTCCTGAAATATCTGAAGAAGATAAAGGACATGAAATTATGTAGTAACGAGAGGGGAGGGCTAGTTGACTTATTAGAGGAGAAATAATGTACTCAACGCCGCAAATGAAGGAAGGTTCAAATTCATTTATTCACATATAAATAGAGTAAATACAATTGGTGGTTCCACATGTTACATTCTTTGGTCTTGTATTCTATTTAGCCTTATTATGGCATGTGAAGCTTAATAGTGCGAGATATTAAATTAATGTCATAAATAAAAATAAAAAGTACGTCTAATTACATTTAGTCAAGATTAAAATTAAAACATGTCCTTGAGATTCATCGGGCCTAATGTCAAGTATATAGTACCAGGCTAACTGTAGTATCTAGTACCAGAAAAAGTTAGTTTTAACAGGACACATTATTCCTGTAACCACTCCTTTATTGAGTAAATCATTTTTTTAAGAAGCAGCTCTTTAAGCTTTTTCTTAAATTTTGGTAGAGGGAGATCTTTAATGTCTGTTTGTAACCTATTATAAATTTTAATACACATAGCTGAGCAGTTTTTTTTAAACACCGCAGTCTTTGGTGCAAATTCTAGCACTAGTCGCTGACCATGCCTTGATTTACGAGGATGGGTATTATCACGAGTATAAATATCATTGGCTTTCACAAATAGATTTGAATTGGATTTTACAAATACACAAATTTCAAAAATGTACATACTTGGTAGAGGCAATATTTTGAGTTTGTTAAAGTGAGGCTTACAAGACTCATATGGAGGAATGCCTGCAATAGCTCTTATGCAGCGTTTTTGGGATAGAAACGCCCGCTGGTAGTCTGTTGAGTTTCCCCACAGTATTAATCCGTAACGTAACACCGAAGCTACATAACCATGATATGCCAATAATACCGTACGTTGTGTTGATGTAGTTCTTAGTCTGTTTAAAACATAAACGAAACTATTTACTTTTTTGCAGACTCCATCAATATGTGCTTTCCAATCTAGGTATTTGTCCATGGTGAATCCCAGAAATCGCACATTGGTAGATTCACTAATTTGTGTACCGTCATAAGAAATATGCCTCGGAACGATCTTTGATCCACGGGTTTGAAATCGCATAAAAGTCGTCTTACTGATATTTACCTGCAAATTGTTTCTAACTAACCACCCTATAACTAAATCAATAGTGTTATTTATCTCAATGTCAAGGTTATTATTAATTATATTGTCGCATGTTAATATTATGGAGATGTCATCCGCAAATAGTATACACTTATTAGAAGTAATGTCAGGTAAATCATTAATATATATAAGAAAAAGAAGACCTCCGAGGATACTTCCTTGCGGGACGCCGTAACTGTTGACAAGATACTCAGACCTCTCTTGTTTTACTACGTCGTTTTGCTCCCAAGATATTTCGACACATTGTTCACGATTATCCAAGTATTTTTCTAACCATTGTCGAGCAGGGCCTCTGATACCATAGTTATCCAACTTTTCTATAAGCAGTTCATGAGAAACAAAGTCGAATGCTTTTGACATGTCAAAAAATATCACCATTGTCTGCCTTTTCCTATCAACATTAACTAAGATATTGTGCACTAAATCAAATGCAGCAAGCGTCGTTGACTTTCCCTTTTGAAATCCATACTGCTCCGTTTTAATTACTTTATACTTATCCAAATACGCAGATAATCTTTTGTGCATAGCCTTTTCAAATATTTTAGAGATAATAGGGATTAAGGCTATGGGTCTATAGTTACTCATTTCTGTTTTATCTCCTTTTTTATGCAATGGCTTGATTACTGTTTTCTTTAATCGGCTGGGAAAATTTCCTTGTTCGAAGGATAAATTTATTAGGTATCTTAGCACCGGGACAATACTAACGACGCATTGTTTTAAAATGTCCGTTGTTATACCGTCATAACCAACAGAATTAGTATTATTTAAGGACATAATAATATTTGCTATTTCAATGTCCTCTATCGGTGTAAGAAATATACTATTATTTGCACGGTTCTTATTTGTGTTCTGTATGCTCCCATTATCGCTGTTTGATAGTTGCACTAAGTAGTTATTGAATTTGTTTGCTATTTCATGGGGGTTCGTTGTCATGCCACTCTCAGTTCTTATTTCATTTATGAATTCCTGACGGGCACTACAATCCATATCCTCG
Source organism: Hyppa rectilinea (assembly GCA_951799385.1). Taxonomy (NCBI): domain Eukaryota; kingdom Metazoa; phylum Arthropoda; class Insecta; order Lepidoptera; family Noctuidae; genus Hyppa; species Hyppa rectilinea. The sequence continues at coordinate 9,760,700 of OX637311.1, read as the reverse complement.
TTAATGACCTTCCACGCAGCTTTACAAATATTCTTAGATTTGTTTATAAAATTTTCATTAGAAATTCTTTGCGACTTTGATATACAGCGCCGTAGTAAATTCGAATATCTGTGGTACTTAGCTTTATTCTGTTTTGTTCGCTTTTTATAAAAATTAAATCTTAAAAGTCGTTTGGTTTTACAGCTAAGTCGTAATCCCTTAGTAATCCACTTTATATCACGGTACTTTGTAATAATCATTTTTCTAATCCTTGGGAAACATAATTCAAAAAATAAACATAGATCATCATTAAAATTATTAAAAGCTAAATTCAGGTCATATTGTTTGTAAACACTATCAAATGTTAAACTTGCTAGACTTTCCCGAAATTTCCGAATATTGTCCTGACAGAAATCTCTCTTTGTTATATAATATTTTGATGACTGAAAGATTTTAGTTTTTATTGTCAGGTCTAACATCTGGGCTGTGTCGTGATCGGAAAGTCCCAGCTTCAATATTTTACCAGATCCTTTTTTTACGTTACTAATTATATGATCTATGCAGGTATTTAGTCTTGTTGGCTCGTTAATATGTAATGTCATATTATAATTATGTATTATGTCAAATAAATTCTTAACAGTTTTACATTCCCTGAGTGTGTTAATATTAATATCACCAGCGAGTACAATTTTGTGTCGGCAGTATTTACTGTTAAATAATAATTTATATAATAGCGTGTCCAGGTGCTTAAAAAATAACTCAACATTTGATTGAGGTGTTCGATAAATACATATTATTACCATTCTTAAACTTAGTACCTCAATCCCACAGCATTCGAAAACTGTTTCACGAGCAAAATTTTGAATAATATTTATTTCTTTATACTTTATACCTTTCTGCACGTATAGACAAGTACCGCCTCGCCTTTTTCCTCTACAGTATGTTGATGCTAGGTCATACCCAGCTATTTTTGCATTCTTCAGGTCATTTTTTCCTAAGAATGTTTCGCTAAAACACAATATATGCGGGATAATTTTCGTTAGTTGTAAATTAGTAAGTGTTATTTCAATAATATCTTTTTTACACAACAAGCCTGCTATATTTTGGTGCAAAATATGAAAAAGTGATGTGTTGTCGTTATTGGGAACGAAAAAAACTATCACTTTTTTGACTCGCTTATCGGCATGGTTTTATTACTTTTTACGAAATAGTATGGGATTGTACCCTTTTTAGGTTTGTTTTCAAATTGTGTACTAGAGTTAACCTGTCTTGTGGTATTTTTATCATGTTGCGTTTTCAGTGGAAAATAATACGGTATTGTCCCCTTCTTTGGGAAGTTGATCATATTTTTGATTTCCGGGCTAGTAACCGCCCACGTGGTATGTACATTTTTGGGCTTTCTATTATTATATGTCAGATATTTTTGCTTGTAGTCACTGTAGTCAATTGCCAAATTTATTTGTTTACACAGTTCATCATGGTCAACATTTAAATTACCATTGCCATAATTATCACCGTATGCGATATTATCATACCCATTTCCTATTCCTATGCCTAAGTCTATAAATTGACAGTCTTTGAATTCATTACAGACCCTTTTCAACATATTATTCAACATTTTTTCATTTAAACATTTACTACTTATAATACTAGTTACAAATACCTGTCGACCTTCAAGCAGTTTCAGAACAGCAGAAGTTTCAGCCATTACATGTGTAGGATTTACATCGTGTTCACCTATAGATAATATGACTATATCGTCTTCTTGAATTTGAGAATAGTGTGCATGAATTGGTTTTAGTATCTCTTTGGCTCTTGCCCCAGGTTTTATTAACCCAGTAATAGAATATCTTAGGTATTTTCCGTTCAGTCGCGCATGTGTAAGCTGACTTGATAGTCCTCGGCATTGCCCCCCTCCAAATATGTGAATTTTGCTTAAATTTATTTATTTATTTATTTATTTATTTAAACTTTTCGCACACAATAAAGGTACAAAGGCGGACTTAATGCCTTAGGCATTCTCTACCAGTCAACCAAGGGTGGTGAAGAGATTAGATGGCAGGTGCTTTAAATAGTAGGAACATACAAAACATTGAGACTTGAATAAAATGGGTACATAAGTAGGTTAAAACCTTATAATAACAGTTCATACTATAATACATAACATACATAATTATTTACTATAATAGATAACTATAATATATATATATATCATATATACATACATACATATATATATAGATACAAGGAAGACAGGTGGTGAGATAACTCTACGCTATTTGTTATGAAAATAACTCAGCAATTTCCGCTTAAATGCATAACGACTGGTAGCCGTCCTGATATCGAGAGGAAGCGCATTCCAAAGAAGAACAGACTGAATATGAAAGGAGGAATGAACAAAGTCAGAAGTATGAGAAGGACAGAGTAGGAGAAGGTTGTTAGAAGAACGCAGATTCTTAGCATGGGAAGAACAAAGATATTGGAAGTGAGAAATCAAATAAGAAGGAGGAGAGGAAGAGGTTAGGAGGGAGAAAAGAGTCGTCAATGCCCGTAAACTTCTTCTTTGGCGTATGGACATCCATTTGAGCTCAGATCTAAAACTAGACACATGGTCATACTTACGGAGGTTGAATATGAACCGGATGCAATTGTTAAGCAATCTGTCGAGCTTGTCCAGAAAAACCGCATTCAAGTCAAAGTAGCACACGTCACCATAGTCGATGATAGGGAAAATCAAGGTCTGCACAAGCATAGTTTTGGTCTTAGCGGGCAAAAAGTTTCTCAGACGATACAACGATCGCAAAGTACCACTGACCCTTTGACTAACACTAGCGACCTGGCGTTGCCAGCTAAGTGTCGAGTCAAGGTGCAAACCGAGATCTTTCACAGTAGGGGTGAAGGGTATGACGGTACCATTAAAAATAAGAGGTGGAAGAGAGCTAAGCGTCACCCTACCCATCATGCGCGAGCTACCAATTATAATGGCCTGACACTTCGAGGGGTTTACTGAAACCCCAAAACTGTCAGACCACTTTTTGATAGCATCCAAGTCTCGGTTTACATCTGCTATAGCGTCTGATAAACCTTCAACCCGTGCAGCTGTATACAATTGAAGATCATCAGCATAAAGATGATACGAACACCGAAGACAATGAGTTATAAAATTAATGAAGATGGAGAATAACAATGGAGAAAGAATACCGCCTTGTGGAACACCAGCATGCAGATCACGCCAACTCGACGAGCTCTCATCAACGCGTACCGACTGCTGGCGTCCCTGAAGATAAGAAGAGAACCATTCCAGGGCCTCGGACGAAACCATAAGATGAGAGAGGATAGAAAGGAGAATCTCATGGCTGACGGCGTTAAAGGCATTGGAGAAATCAATTAATACCAAAACGGTAACTTTAGTATCCTCCATTGCTTCTCTAACGTCGCCAGTCACTTTAAGGAGAGCGGACGCTGTGCTGTGCCCAGGCCTGAATCCAGACTGAAATGAGCTAACGAGGTTGTTGCGGTGAACAAACCCCGAAAACTGCTTGTGTACACAGGCCTCAAGCACTTTTGACAGGAACGGAAGAATGGAAATGGGGCGAAAGTGACTGGGTAGGGAGGGATTAGAAATTTTAGGGAGTGGGCGTACAAAGGCCATACGCCACTGGGATGGGAATTGTCCGGAATGAAGAGAAAAGTTGATGATGTGGGTAATCGGAGGGAGAAGGGTATCAAGGATCCATACGATCATACTGCGACTGATGCCATCGCAGCCCACAGCCTTGGACTTTATGGACAGGATGATCTTTTTAATTTCATCCAAGGTGACCGGAGAGAAGTGAAATGGTTCTATAATGGGACTAGCTAGGCCATTGATTAAACCGACCGTCTGGGACAACATTTGGGAATCCAAATGACAAGTGGTTGTGAAGTGACGGTTGATATCATCAAGACCAATAGTGTTAGGAAAATCCACATGACGTGGCCTGCCGATACCAAGAGTGCCGAGGAACTTCCAGATATCAGCAGGTGAAGAAGAAGAAATGTTCTCAAGGATATGGCGGCGTTTGGCGTTGCGTATCATCTGATTACACCGATTTCTAGCAGCTTTGAAAAGGACCCGGTTTTCTTCACTGCGATCTTTTTTAAATTTACGAAAGGCTCGATCCCTGCGCCTCATCGCCATCCGAACCCCTGTCGTCATCCAAGGAGCAGGAGGGCGCCGAAGTTTAACCTGCTTAACAGGAGCATGTTTGTCGTAGAGAGCAAGGACTGACCGATCGAAAATGCACAGTTTTTCGTCTACATTTGTCGCTGCTTCCAAATGTTCCCAATTGAGGTCTGACGCATCTTGACGAAGCTTCTCAACGTCCATGCGCGCAAAACAACGCATGTGCAGAACTTTTGGGACAGGTTTGGGCGGTTTTAGGAAATAGGAAAGGAAAATGAGGTCATGATGGGAAAATCCAGGAGCAGGGCACTGACCGTGAGAGGAAACAAACGAGGGTGTGGATGTAAGGATTAAGTCAAGCCAGGTGTCGTCACCAGAAATATTGAAATGAGTAGGTTGCAGTGGAAGTATATGGAGACTAACGGACTCAAGGATATGGTGGAGTTTACTGGAGCGAGGGGTGGGGTGAGCAAGGTCAGTGTTGAAATCGCCCATGATGACGCAATGTGCATACTCTGACCCTACGGATTCCAGCGCCAATTCAAGATGAGAAAAATAGTCAACGGCAGGTGGACAATAGACGACACCAAGAAGAGTCTTGACGCCTTTGACGTAGACTTCCAAAAAGAGGTACTCAGCGGAAGCGTGGTATTGTGAGGGAGATGAGGCAATGATTTTGAAAGGGAAGTCGCTACGAAGATAGATAGCTACACCACCTCCTCCCTTCCCAATCCTATCATTGCGGATAAGAGTGTAACCTGGGAGAGAGTAGGTAGTGGAGAGGAGATGAGGTTTGAGCCAACTCTCAGAAACCAGGACGGCATGGGCATTGGAGTCGGTGAACGTGTCCGACAGATCACTGTAGTGACTTGTGACACTTTGCGCATTTACATGACAGACATTAAATAAATGACCCTTCTGTTGGCTGAAGCTCCTACGCACAAATTCACCAATAGTGTCCGTCAAGGAGCTGAAACTAGCATTAGCGGATGAGCTAGAGGAATCAACGGCAGAGTAATAAGAATCATCACCAGATATCATAAAATACAAATAAAAATAATAATATTAATAACTGATAAATATGCAAATAAACTACAGAAAAATAAAATAAAAATAAAATGCTTTCGCTATAGGAGCAAAAACCACTATCTGTGCACCACCCACCAGCAGCACCAGTATTAAATTATAATTATACATGGATCTTTTGATTAAGGGCCAAAATCGGAACTAGGTCTCAAAAAATTCGTAAAAGAAAACCAAGCACCAAAAGATCCGTGTGTTAATACTGTAGTAAAGATACAAAGCCAGAAAAAATAATAAACTTAATTAAATTACAAGAGCATCAGCATCACAAACAAAAATTGAAATATGAGCAAGTAACGAACAATACGATGCTTGACATAGTTACTTATAACACGGAACGCAATTTACGAGACAAAGAGTTGAAAACAGATACAAGATTGACATTTGACAGATGACAGTGACAACTACAGTAACACAAACAAAGTGACACATAATACTAATCCTGGACTTCAAAGTCGAAGTCACTGTTAAATCGTTTATTTCAAGAAGGCCATTAAACTTGGGCTTTAATCTTAAAAAAAAATATTGACTAATAGGACCAACTACATTCTATGTCTTGTCCAAAAGGTATGTAGTTTCATATGGAGCATTTAATCATGTACAGACGCCAGCACATCAAGCTATCCATAACTGTCAAATTTTCTCAATTAAAAATGAACTTTACGTCTTTGCAATAAAGTTGAAATACTATCAAAGAAATTTGACAGATTGTGGTAACTTGATGTGCTGGCCTCTGTACTATATAATATAATATATGATGTGCACTTAACAACCTAATTACTCTCGTAAAATGTTTTTTAATTTTTACACAAACAGCTTTTCTTCCCCGCAAAAAAAAAGTATTTTTATTACCTTAAGTTGTACAAGAAAACACTTTGCTAAGCACACTAGGAAGAAAAAGGAGTATTTTCGATAAACTCTGACTCCCAAGTGTAAAATTTTAACTATGTTAAGGGTGCCAGCGTCCTCGCCTATAATTTGAACAAGTAAAAGTAGTTGTAAGACGAGAGAGACGACAGACCTGTACCTATAGTAAGAACACCCACTTTTCGCCAGTTATGCTTAAGTCCCATGTAACAGGGAGCGAGTCTACTGCCATCAATTGGGTACAAATAAGGACTCCGGGCTGCTACGGAGCAATTATTAATGGATGATCTAAATATTATGACACTTTGCCCGACCTGGTAATCAAACCCAAGACCGCATACTAAGCAGTAGCACATGCGGCCACTAGACCAACGATGCGGTGTCTACAATCCACTGTTAGACTTCCTGCAAATAGTCGACTAAAACCTTATGAAAACAATTCATCCTGTAAAGTTACCTGAAGAACAAGCAAGTGCAAGTTAACTAGTGGAAGTTAACGATCATGTGTCGTAACTTCTCCGTGCTCTGTCAACGGAGGTTTATTTATATGTGGCCTGTAGTATCCCAAGCAGTGTCGTCTTCGTGAAAAAGCTCCATTTCTTTTATACATAACTGTCGGGAAAAAAATAATTTAAATCAAATCAATCCCTAGCCTTTTTTTCAACTATGTTGGGGTCGGCTTCCGGTCCAACCGGATGCAGCTGAATACCAGTATTTTACATGGAGCGACTGCCTATCTGACCTCCACAACCCTGACCGGGTTGTGGAGGTCAGATAGGCAGGTCAGGTTGGAGTAACTCGGTAATAAGATCACCCTTGGTAAGACTGGATGTCAGACTTTCGGGCTTCTGACTACTCATAACGACTGTCAAAGAGCCGCCAATGACAGCCGGGACCAACGGCTTAACGTGGTTTCCGAGGCACGGAGGAGTCTCGATGGGTAAACATGGTTAACCATCCACGGACCAACCTCGGCTAGCGTAGCTTAACCTGATGGATCGACCCATGCGGCTGTTATTACTTAGCCACGAGCTCCCGTCTAAAAGGTAAATTAAAACTAATGTTCAAATTATAGTTACCACTGTGATTTGAAACGAACAATAACACGTAACATCACACCTGTACATCCCGAATGGTTAAGTGGAGGAAGACTAAAGAAACGATAGTTGGATTTTGTGAAAGATGACATACCTAGAAAAGGAATGACAACCTAGTAGACGGCTAATAGTATAGAGAGACTAGAAGTATGGAAGAAAAAGTGGACTCTAAATAAATTGGGGTAAGAAGAATGAATGAATAACTAAAATTGCTTTTTTTATGTATGGCATCTTGCAGTTCAATCTAGGAGGTTGCATCCTGCTTAACCCATTAGATGTACGCCTATTTGAAGCCGTTTGCATATAAGAGCTCAACGATTTATACGCTTATATTTATTGTCGTTTCGAGAGATTTTTTCTAATAAACATTTGGTTTTCATACGACATTTGAGGGGCTAACTGAGCTTGCCAATGGATGCCTCAATAAATTAAAGCCCAACCAGAGACAATCACTGTCACGCAATTTGTGTTTATAGTATCAATGTTGTAGTTGTTCTTCACTGTGGCTTGGTTTAGTAAATTAGCTTATTCCGAATATTTCTGCAAATTAGTAGTTAGTAATTGTTCTTCCGAAACAAAGGACAGCAGTCTCTCTGAAGATAGACATTATTATCGAACTGTGCGTATTGTAAGAAATACTCCTTAAATGTTAACTGGCATCCTCACACCACCTTCACCAAATCGCACAAGAGCACTTTCGAAGAAATAAAATAATATTTGCAAAAATTAAAAATATGTTTACTGCAAATTTGATTGTGGCTATTGGACTCATTACTAAACCCATTAATGCTAAGCCTAGTCCAAGAGTAGGCGCTTTAGGACATACCGAAATGATGACCTTCCCAAATGATGGCCTAACGAATTTAGTTGAAAATAGCTGTCCAGGGACATAGGGTCAGTTGAAATTAGCTTTCGTCTTTCGTGCGTAACTAATGAAAGGGTTCAATCGCTCGAGTCACGCACGATTGCTGTAATCTACTCTCGTCAATGCATTTATGTATGTGCATATTTTATTTGATATTGGTTTTACTAGCATAAGTTAAACATGGTATATTATGAGAACAATGTTTTACGTGACATGGTTATAATAAAATTACCTCTTGACAACATGTCAATAAAAACATAAGCATTATCATTAGTTCTTATTCAAATTTCTATGTAAACAAATTAAGGTATCGACGTCGACCGAAATGCTGTCCTAATTATCTTTGTCAGACAGAAAAAGACATCTTACGCTGCGATTATAATCAAAGACATTCATTACGCCTTAGTGTTTTGTCGTGTAAAGGTTGGTTGTACGGTCACGTTTGGACTTGGTTGGTACAGTTGGCTTGTTTGTAGAATAAAATTGTGCGGCCGACCAATTACTGCCTCAGCTGTAAATGAAATACGAACCCTTGGATACGACATACGGACATTTGTAATGGCGGACCGAACATGTTCCCTTGCGGCACACCATCTTGGTCCTCTATCGAATTTTTGTCTTTTAACTAGTTGGGTGAAGTTATTTTACTGCATTATGGCGATAAGTAAACCATGCTGTTTAATACAAGAACTGCGGTTATTTTTTTCCATGTGGTATCTATTTTGTTGGATAATCTACAAAACGGTATTGTACAACACTCTGTTGAATGCTTCGTTAGAATTGTTTTTCGACTGCGTGGCTAAAAAAATACAAAATTTACCTTATCAATTGGGTGCTAGGTCAAGTTGTTGGTAGTAAAGGCATTAATTAAGCGTTTGTAATGCTGTCTTTGTTCAGGACAGTGAGTAGAAACATCATTTACAATTATATTTGTTTACAAACATCAAACATTAACATCAACTTCTACATGTAGTGCACTTTTTTTGTAAATGAATATAGAAGCGTTTAAGAGTTTGAATTAATTATAATTATTATAAGTAAATAGAGGTACATAGGTAAACATTCGATCTTTAATAACGGGACAATGTCACACTATTATAGAACACGTGGAAGCAGGACGGCATGTCATAATTATCGGGAGCAAAAAAGAGATTTAAACATGGGTACCTAACTAAATTTGCTGTTCTATGTATACAGTGTGTTAGGTCTAACGAGGTTGTATAGTACTCATAGAAATCAACATCTTTGTCCATGCGACTTTGTCTCTGAAATATGAAAAAAATAATCAGCTATTCCATATATTTTGACGAATTATGAAAACATAAATGAACTGAACAGCTGATTTTATTTTCATGATTTCAGGTATAGTTCTATAGTAAAATTCGTTAATTTTCATGAGTATAGTACCTCCTGGAAGAATGTCCCACGGCGAAATTTATACATTTATAAATCTCGCCGTGAAAACTAGGGTGAAGTGAGCTGTTATTCCACCTGATATAAGACATTGAACTTATTGACAACTCACTTTAACCTCACCAAAGTTCTCACGATGAGACTTTATCAGGATAGATCAGCAGGTCTACAACTCTTGAGCCTTGCCAGCCATAATCTTCCAACGTGAGCGCGTCGAATATGATGAGTGTGTGAAAAAATTAACTTGTAATGAAGAATAAATTAGAAAAATTTTAGGCAGCGTCTTAAAGCAAAGTTCTGCATTTGCGTAAAATCAAAGTTTCAACAAAAAAAATACAAGAATATTTTTTCTGGCAACTAATGTTTTTCATACACCATTTTATCATAAATTTACATAATACCCTCTTAGTTTTATGATAGTTAAACACAGAAGTTGTGTTTGTAAATCATGCTTTAAAACAAAATTGATCTATAAATTATCCCGGGAACGAATTAAATATAAAAATATAGACAAAGTTTTTTTTATAATGGGAGTTGTAAATTGTTTTTCGCATTATTTCCATTTACTTTTTCCGTTCAAGTATATGCCGACTTAGGGCCAATTTCACCGATAGATTGAACGCTAGCAACACATCTAAAGCGAGATCAAGAGCTGTCACTATCATAATTCTTAGGAAATATTGACACTGACAGCTGTTAAACGTGGTTTATATGTGATCGCGTTTAGTTTCATTGGTATGATTAGCCCTTAGTAGGACGCAATGAAAATGGCGATAAACACTGGTCAAGTTAGTATTTCCCTAATGATTAAATCCTTTCAATAATTATTGGTCACTAAATTAGGACTTGGTAAAGTATTTGTTCGGCAAAGTAAATCACTTTTGCTTATAAAGTTTAAGTAAAGACCATTAAACGTAGTTGGAAATTATTACTAAATTGCTTTAAGCTCTAAAATATGGCTGGTATTTGGTCGCTGGGAAGATTTTGGTGATAATAACTGTAATTTCTACACACGGACATTACGTAATTTTATTAAAATGTGATTTGAACTATGGATTTATTGTTGTATTTTGAATACGCTTTATTCAAAATACAACAATAAATCCATTGTTCAAATCACATTTTATTTTGTTTTTTTCGACGCTCTTCAGGGAGGTAATTGCATATGTATGCATTTACAATGGTACAGTCGCCAGCACATTAAGCTATCCCAAACTGTCAAATTTTCCCAATTGAACAACAGCCTTATGCTTTTGTAATAAAGTTGAAAAACTATCAAAGAAATTTGAAATATTGGGATAACTTGATGTGCTGGCCTTTGTACAATGCTTTTCATTTTGGTAATTCAAAAACATTACGTTACACTCGTTGCTGGGCAGACGAATTTTGCAACATACATATGAATAAATGGAATAGGTATTTCCTTCCAAATTCTTCGGAATGCGATTAAAAGTTATACGTAGTTATACGTAATTACGTATAACACACTATTAAACTAGCAACAGAAAGCTATAGCACCCAATTGGGTGTTGTATTTAGATTTATTGTTGTATTTTGAATACGCTTTATTCAAAATACAACAATAAATCCATTGTTCAAATCACATTTTATTTTGTTTTTTTCGACGCTCTTCAGGGAGGTAATTGCATATGTATGCATTTACAATGGTACAGTCGCCAGCACATTAAGCTATCCCAAACTGTCAAATTTTCCCAATTGAACAACAGCCTTATGCTTTTGTAATAAAGTTGAAAAACTATCAAAGAAATTTGAAATATTGGGATAACTTGATGTGCTGGCCTTTGTACAATGCTTTTCATTTTGGTAATTCAAAAACATTACGTTACACTCGTTGCTGGGCAGACGAATTTTGCAACATACATATGAATAAATGGAATAGGTATTTCCTTCTAAATTCTTCGGAATGCGATTAAAAGTTATACGTAGTTATACGTAATTACGTATAACACACTATTAAACTAGCAACAGAAAGCTATAGCACCCAATTGGGTGCTATAGCTTTCTGTTGCTAGTTTATTGAACTACAAAGCTTTAATTGATCCATTTTCCAATAAAAAGAAAAGCGATTTTATTACCTCCCTAAATAATGTTGCGAATTGCTAAAGTTCAAATAATTGATTAAAAAAATATATTATAAATTTAAAATGTTATCAAATTTAAATGAGTACATACAAATTTTAATAAAATCATAAAATTTAAAAATACGTGAGTAGGTCACCTAGTTTAAAGTTAAAAAGGTGAAACTCGTCATTATTTATAAAGTTTCTGGGTAATAAACCTTATCCTCAATGTGTTCACGAATATACTTTAACTGCGAACAAAATACGGAATGCCACTTTTATAGCTTTAAAGGACCTTCAAATTTTTATTCGGTGGTCTGTAAAATTGAGATTGAACCTAAGTCGGTCGCACTTCGTCCAATAGGCAAGTAAATAAATGTTTAAATGTCTGCAAGCCGACGGGATGGATTTACATTAGAAATGCGAGGGTCAGGGGCTTTATTACCTTTTTTGGTGAAGGTAAGCCGAGAATATGACCCGGCGGCGGATTTATCTGCGGTTATTTTTCAATGAATTTACTTAAATTGTACTTCGCTTAAGTTGTTGGTCGGGTTTCTTGGCCTTTGTTTAAATAGGCTGTTGAAATGTGACATAATAAAGTACACTATATTTTATAACGAAAAATATCTTAGGTCTTCTTTTTTATTTTTTGGATGGAGAATTGTGGGCATATTTTTCCGTATATTTTTCTTTCCTTCTCACAAAATAACAAGAAGATTAAGTACATCAGAAGCTTTCGGTGATTGCCTCTCAAAGTCCATGGAAACCACATTACTATCATGAAATATGTGTCACATCCTCACTCTCCATGGGCCAAAAACTTTCCGATTAAAGCACTTTCTTTCCTTATTCCTACACTGTTCCATTTATCGGATAAAAGTTGGCATATTTCCGTGGAGATGTGAAAAAAGTCTTATGCAAGCGGGATTAATCCGTCGGCGCTCGTGCAACGGATCGTCGATTTAACACGCGATCAAGTCAGAAACGAATCTTTCTTCTTTTTCCTACTGTTGATCTTTGTCGAGCGTAATTTTCTGTGAATTGTGAATTTGAAAGAATACTCGTACTAACTGAAAGTTTAGGGTTTCAAATTATATTTTTTTTAGAGTTTCTGCACGCGACTTTAATCTTGTGAAGTGCAAAGGATGCAGGGATGCTTACGTCTAACTAACTAACGCAATTGCGAACACTCATTCACTAAAAGGAATCAGCAGAAAATCGGCATGCTTGAGATTTCTCAACAGTATGTGAAGCTAAGTCAGAGGCCGCATTAGAACTCTGACACCAAGTTAGTCACTAACCACACGAAAAAGAAAAGAAAGAAGCATAATAAATATCGCGCAAACCAAAAACCCATAGTTTTAATTGTATATATTTTTTAAATTCTTATTTCCAACAACCCTGAGTTTCAAAGCTAACAATTAAGAGTTTGTTTAATGCGGGAGGACACAGGCTCATGCAACACAGTTTTAACTAGCGCAGGGGCCAGGGAATTCCTTCACTTTTGTGAAATTGTTTTGGGTCAAACAATTTTAATTTAAAACTGTATGGCTAATTTCAGCCCCATTCATTCAGTGGTTTGAGCTGTGTTGATAGATCGGTCAGTCACGGTTTCCTTTTAAATATACTGATTTATAAAGGAAACTCCTTTTAGCTGTACTTTATGATTACTATATTTGGGCCTTCGCTGAGCTCGTTTCGGAGGATTTAAATATATACATGCTGACATTATGTTGTTCAACCAAAGCATTCTTGCCGTGAAAAACTACGGTTTATTGGCGTGTGTAGGTACTGTGAAGACCAGAGAGGTTTTCACTTAACACACATACAATATAGAAACTTGGGGGCTGCAGCTATTGAATTTATTTCTTTTCGAATACATTCTTTCAGTCACACGCGTTTTTTTACTGACAGTCATTCAAATCTTTTTTTATAAAAAACTTTTTTACAAAAAATAAAACCGACTTCCAAAAAAAACACTACAAAGTGAAAAATAAATAAATCATAAATAAGTCGGTGTCTTCGGTTTTGTATTTTCATTTTTTGCCACTGACTTCCGAAATCAAAATTATTTTTCACTTTGTAGTGTTTTTTTTGGAAGTCGGTTTTATTTTTTGTAAAACAGTTTTTATTTTTCACTTTTTAGTTGTGGTACCTACACAACCCCCCCCCCCCCATAATTTTAATACAACTACCTGGTATGTAAATTACAGTATTAGAACATCGTCCACATATATCAAGTAGGATTTATTTTTTATTTTTGTTGATTTTCAAAAACCGCTTATCCGATTTTGATAAAATTTTTATGGGACCCCTTTGGGAAGTATACCCTTTCCAACAAAAAAAGAATTTTTCAAATCGGTTGACAAGCAACGGAGTTATGCGCGAACAAACATAAAAAAAATATATAAATATATATATACAGTCGAATTGAGAACCTCCTCCTTTTTTAGAAGTCGGTTAAAAAACCAATTTAAATGTATCTAAAATTTTGAAAGGTTAAATGCTGTAAGTTATTTTCTAACCAACCAGTTAGGTTCCACATAAGGTTTCACCTAGGCTCTACATTACGATCATCAGTGTAGTATGGATCACTATGGAAGCTTGTTGACAGACACGTTTTTTTTTCTACGGTCTATACGCCGTGCCATAAAAAAACATGCCGTATACTATGGTTTAAGAACTTTGTTGCTTAGTGCTTGCTCAACAAAGTCTTGGAAATAGCAACAATGATAACACCAAAATGGCAAACTACGAAATATTTTATGAGAATAACTGGGACAACTTAGTATTTCTACAACGCTTTTTACATTTTAGCCGCGGAAAGTAAACTTAAGCAAGGTATGCACATATTTATTTTTCGCGCCTTCCTCTTTACGAGATAAATAAAGTTTTTAACGTATGTGCTGCTATTATTTGCTGTCGTAAATATTCATAAGTTAGTAAAATGTGAAAACTTTGTGCTGGTAATGGTTTATATATTTTTTACGGTGGTTTTATGAGTATATAGCAGCTAAGGACCTTGGAATAGAGTCTGAATTTATAAATCATTACTGTTTAAAAAGAAATAATAAATAATATCCTTGGACATTTCACGCAACGCCATATAGTCCCAAGCTAAGCAACCTAATGCTGCTTATTACCTATTATGGTAACGAGATGGCTGATAAACTACTTATATAAATTTTTTTTTTTGGAAATACTCACATATTACAGCTAGAAATACACCCAGACCCGGAACAAATACTTGTAGGTCGTACAAATATTTGTTCCGAGAGGGAATCGAACCCGCGACATGCTACGCAGCAGTCAATCGCTCAACCACTGCGCCAACCGTGTCGTTTTATTTGGACTACACTTGTAACCTCAAGTGAATAGGGAATCCCTAAGTGTGAATCCCAGAATGGGTAGCAATCGTGGTGACTCAATTTCTACGTTACGTAAATGGGTTAAGATTTCATTTAAAACAAGAAAATAAATGCCCTTAAGATTCAGTTACTCTTCTGGAACGTAATAAACCAGATCTTCAATTTCAGATAAAGAATCTCAGATCAAAGTAAGAATAGATAATCCTTTTATATTCCACGAAGATAGTTTTTGATTTAGTTGGCGGGTTCCGATATTGATGAAATTATCCCCGCCAGCCAACTTTATCAGGGCAAGCCCTTCCCTATTCAGACCCGAATCACTTCCAAGACACTGAATTGTATGTTTGACGTGTCGTCTTTCAGATTTATCCTCGGTTTTTTTTTCATTTTTGTAATTTCAGTATGACTTAACTGACATTATATGAACTTATGAAGGTATTTCAGACTTTAGAAGTTATTTTTTGTCTCTGTTTTTTTTCAGGAAAAGCTGCAATATACTTAAAAGCTTTTTCTGCAGCCGTTGAATTGTAAATATGTGTAATGCATTGTGGTAAGCTTTGTTTTTAAGAATTGTATCACATGTAAATATTTTAGAAAACATATAAATAGCAGTTAACACATAATTCAGCCCACAATCGAATAAAACTAAATCTTAACACCGTGTGTACAGAGGTCAGCATATCAATCTACCCTAGTCTGTCAAATAGCTTTGATAGATTTTAACTTTATTTTAAAAGAATATGGTTTTTCAATTGAGAATATTTGACAACTTTTCTCAATCGATTTTTAACTTAGCCATTAACGTTTTAAGGTTTAAAGTCATATGTAAAAATTAACAGTTTGGTATAACTTACTACCGTACTAGGACCTAAAAAAGTGACTTCTACCGACTCCCACTAGACCCACCACCTAGGTTACAACCCAATCCCTCTTATAGAGAGGAGGCCTGTGTCCCAGCAGTAGGAACACTACAACCATTCACCTGGTGTTCACTCTTCCAATTTTAATTGTTAGGTGACCTCAAAAAATACAGTTGCGTTCTAAACTAACTATTACAATAAAAGCTAGTAAAAGCAAGTAAAATAAAATAATTAATTTCACTGCAGTTCCAACGCCTATTAGCTGCTCAAGATCAATCTTGTTCAATCATTGTAATACATACCATGTTTTGTTAACAAACTGCGCAACAATGGCTAGCGATGTCTAGATCATGTTCACATCCACTACAATTAAATCGACAATCTTATCTCGGTTTAGCTGCATCAATTTACAGCGACACCAAACAAGACTTACAAAACGAAAACGATGAAAGCGAGCAGATAGTTGCATTTTTATCTACGGAGAGCAGGCAAGCTATGCAAACGACTTCGCACTGAGAAACTGGGATGGTTTTATCTAAGGCAGATGTTCCCAGGCCTCTATTTGGTTTACAATTTAGTATGCAAATTGTGGACTTAACGAATTAAAAGCGGCGCTTTATAAAATCTTTACAGCCATATATTGCATTACAAAGAATATTAAAAGTTTCGCCTCTGTAACATACCGAGCCACGAATTAAATTGCCTTGAATTTTCAAATGAAATTCTGATTAACGAGTACATATGTTTGGTTTTGTGTATGACGTCATATAGTTCTAATTGGAGGTTACCTATGTGTTGTTCTGATGAACATAATTTAATTTTACTGAATATGAATTTATTGTCGTGGCCATGGATTGTTTTAATATGTTGGGTTATGAATTTGTTGGGTTTTTCAAAGTTTATTAGATAGTTTAATTTAGTTTTCTGTCGATTTCAAAAAAGGAGGTCGTTATGAATTCGGTTTTTTTTACAAAATATATTTTATGTTACCTCAGAACTCTGTCCGATTTGGAAATTCTTTTTGAAAGGTAAAGGAGATTGTTCTACGCCCATACATAGTTCGCCCTGGAGCCAACAGCATAGAAAAAATAATTTTCTATTTGTAAATTGCCCTTAGTAGCCCATAAGAACAAAGTTTCTTGACGGCCACTTTAGAGAACAGATTTATTTAGAAAAAAGGAACAGATTTTGAGGTAATTTTATAAAAGAAAACTTGAGTAATTTCTTCTAAAATCGCTATTTCTGGTTTCTACAAAGCATTAAACTTCAAATACAGTAAAATATTACTGTAAATACAGTTGTATTATGCATTTTAGGTACAGTAACTATTTATTGGTTGAAATTTACTTTAAGCTAGGGTGATTAATTATAATTAAACCAAGTCAGCCGTACAAGAAGCATTGTTTAGGTAGGTATAGTTTCTTACATACCTATTTCCCACTCTATGCAAACCATCAGTTGAGAAAAAGTAAACATTTGTATAAATCCCTTTTCATTTTATGTATTGATTGGTACCTAATAGATTTTAGAATATGATTTGAAGCACCTTAATTTTGCAGTTGATATGAATCCTGTCGTCAGTCGTATACTCCGACCAGACCAACATCAGATCAACTTAAACTATCGCCAAATAGGTAGTCAACAACACAACACAACCACAGCCAGCGCGTGGGACTTGGTGAGACGAACCGACTGACGCGTGACGTAGTGACCTAGAGATGCTCTCTCGAAGATTTTTTTCTTTGTATATCGATTATCCTACCACCTATTTACCCACCTATTTAATATTTGGTTTTAATTTAGTACACCAAAATGTCAGATCAATATGTCAAATAGTAATTAATTGGTTCCGTTTCAAACATAAACACGTTGTTGCTATGATTCTACATCAATTAAATTAATGCTAAAATAAAATATTGTGTTCCCAACGAACAATGTGAAACGTTTTAGTTTGCGACATTTAAAAATAGAGTTTAAGTACTTAAAAAGTAAAAATATGGCTATTGAAGTCGTGGAATCGTTATGAGAACAATTCACTAGAGTTGCGTTGTAAATGACATTTCCATCGTTCAATGAGAGATTTTCTGACAAGTGAAAAAACATAGTTCAATAGATGGTGTGGGTAAAAAATACGTCTTTGTTTTACAGGCAACTGATAACAAAAATAAGATCCGTTAATAAGAAAGCTTATTTGATGTCAAAAACCACAGCCAGAGACGTTTTTTTAACAACGCCTCTTTTGAACTAATATTTTCTCACTTGTCAGAAAATCCCTCATTCGACTAGTAAGTACATTTTGTGAGTTTATTTTGTTCATTATATTTTCATCATAATCGTGCAAGGCCATATTCATCATAAGTTCCATTAAAATATTCATGGAACTAATTCCATGAAAAAAATATGCATGAAAATCTTTTATGTTGCACATTTTCAATGTTTTGGCAGTGATAAATATCGAACATCCATTAATTATCACTAGATATTATGGACATCGTCGTCGATATCGATATTTATGTAATATGAGCGAGAGCGACACTGTCAATTCTTTTGAGACATTCACATTGACAATTCCATGAAAGATGGCGAGTTTAGTTGGTAATAAAATCAATGGGGTCACTTATAAAAACCTATTAAGAATTAAACGGTGTCCGCTTGAATTTATTATTTTAAAAAAGCATATTAATATATAATTAAAATTAACGTACACGCCAAATGTTTGTTGGTTATAGGGCGGTCTAGAACAATCTCCTTTAGTCAAGTTCTGTTGAGTGATTTTTGAGCTAGCTCTTACAAAAGGTACTTAACCTATGTGGAAGATGTTAATAACTATTCGAATTGGGGTACAGTGGGGTAGGTAGGTACCAAAACTAAAAAGTAAAAAGTAACTTTAAGTCTTTCGTTTTGTATTTTTGTTTTGCCACCAACTTCCGACTTTTTTTAACACTTTGTAGAGTTTTTTTTTGAAAATCGTTTTTTTTTTGTTAAAAGTTTCATAGGTCCGTACTGCTTGTTTTCATTATTTTGAACATTTAATATGGTTAATATTTATTTTGAATCAAGAACAAAAACAAGCGAATCTACTCTCTCTTTCAATTTCCAAACGTACACAGTGAAAATTGCTTTTAGGTACACAACATTTAGTAACTGAAATATTTTCTCATAGCAATCAAACGTAGCTTTTCTAGAACAAAAACTTGGTACGGAAAACTCCAAATTGGAATACAAAACATTGTATAAATGTTTTGTTTTTCAATTTCCTCCAAAGAACACAAAAAAGAGAACCACTTTATTTTCCACATTAGGAGGTATTAAAACATTTCTCAGAAATGGCTGAATCCTTCCTCAAAGTTTCTTTTCACCAAGTTGTGAACAATTGTAGGTACTCAACAGTTGTTCTTGAACAAACCAGTGATTAATTTACCTCTTCTGTATTAAAAGCATTGTGTTGTTAATTATATTGAGGGAACAGGGAACTTTCTTTGGGTTAATTGTTTTAGGTAGGTACTGGGTATAAATAGCTACATGCTGACTATGTTACTGGGGAAAATAAAAATATTCTTCGTATTAAAAAAAATGTGTTTACCCATTACATATTTATTTATTTAGGATCTCCATCAAAACATGTACACAACACATGACACATAAATAAAAAGTTACATCAGGTAATAAGTAAGTGTACTCCTTCACTTATAGGAGACCACAACATGCACAAAGATAAACAACTAAGCTAACAAGGGTAAAATTTGGAAAAGTTAATTAAAGGACACAAAACCTAACAAAAAAAATAATGATAATAATATAAGAAGATACAACCTTTAGACATAGGTACTCAGATTAAGTCTATAGGTAGTAATACTAGTCTTAGTTATAGTCTTCTAATATTCGCCTATTAGAAGCCGTTTACTTCTAAGGGTTCAACGACTTTCACGGTTATATATATTTACTGTCGTTTTGAGAGAATTTTTCTGATGAACCTATGATATTCACACGACATTTGAGAGTTGAAAGTGGTATTATAATCTTGATATTCTAAATCAATCTTGGGGACCGACCACCACCTTGACAACCAAAGCAAGTACAATTTAAATACTACTTCACAGAATACACATATGGAGCTATACGTCCTATATAGCTCCGTCTCATTCTCACACTGAAATAAGTACCATTAAAATCATATTGTTAAAAGCTGTGGTTTAGGTTAAGTTAAAGCCAAAAGATTTCTGAATAAGAAAAAAATCATTGATATTCTCACAACGCTGAGTCAGCATCAAGATCCACTGAGTGTTGTGTGTAATATGACTGCAACATACTGAATTTTTCAATTTTCAACTACAGTTCGAACCCAAAGCAACTGAAGTAATTGCCACAACTAAAACTGACAGCCCCTTCGATTAACCTAGCATATATACAGAAACCAGCACCCCGCTAGGTCACTTTATTTATGCATTTACTAAACCAGATCCCGTTTAAGTTATCCATTTCTCTTCGGAACACGTACAATATTGAGATCCACAATATACAACTGGCTTTGTTGCTTACACTAGGATCACAACCGTTTGGACGCGTCGTGATATCGCAAACTTCGGGAAATACTCATCCATTGTAACGGGGGAATATTCTTGGGATGCAATGGATTTGGTCGACCGTTTATTTTGATCGTTATAGTTAAGTTTCTTATCATATTATGTTTTCTAAAATTTAAATCTATCTTATCTAGGGATCGGATAATCGGACGCTACCTAAAGTTGAGAGGTGGGCTATTATGGAATGTACTTTAATCGCAAACATCGGGAAATACACGACCATTGTAACGAAGGAATATTCTTGGGATGCAATGGATTTGGTAGATCATTTATTTTTGTAGTTATAGTTATGTTTCTTAATGTATTATGATTTCTTAAATTTTAATCTATTATGATAGAGATATGTCTCGAGATCGGGTAATTGGACGCTACCTTAAGTTGAGAGGGTGGCTATTATGGAATGCACTTTTATATGTCAATAGCTTTCTTCTAGGCACGCGCGCTTCACCGTCGACCTCATCATCGCTTACCATTAGGTGAGGTTATGGTCAAACGCGAGCCTATTGATAATATAAAAATTAGTTCAGGTGTTGGCTAATAAGTAATGCTCTTTGTTAACAGACAATATTTCGAAAAATTCATGTACCTGTTGAAAAAAAAAAGATTGTGCTTAGAAAGAAGAAATGGCTTTAAATCAATATGCAACCGAACAGTAATGCGATCTCGGAATATTGGGTTTAAAAAAAAAACGTTAGCAAGTCCCTTCCATCCTTGTACATTCCTGGATTTTCTGGCATAGGTATCAAGATTTGTATACCAAAAATATTTTTTATTTTAAAAAATTATCTTCCACAATTTCATAGACAAAAAATTACTTTAGATAAATATGCATCCAAATATCCGATCTCTAATCATAACAAACAATTCTTCCTGGTATGTTATTTCGCTTCTGGCCAGCCTATGGGCCGAACCCTCTCAATATACTCTTTGTTCTCCGTAATCCAAGTTCAGTAACTTAACGTTTAATGTTATAAGCAGGTATAGAATTAAGCACGCGCGTGTAATTTCGCACATTGAAATCCTCCGTTTATTTCCTCATTCCCAACACTGTCACACAAAGTTCCCTTATCAAATTTTCAAACCGAGGGCCGTGTAAGTTTTAAATTAATGTTTTAGCTATTCATCCATCACTCGACTGTGCGGTATCAGTTTGTCGTGACGTGAGTCGGCTCCACTGCGAAGACTGATCGCTGGCAATAATAAATCTGTTACATCACCTTGTATGTTTGCTAATAACGTTAGAAATTGTAACTCACCTACGCATATTAAAAGGTTGAAAATTCATTAATCATTTGTTATATGTCTATGTAATTCGACGAGGTTATAATGCGGAAGTGATTTCGCGAAGGCCAATGTAAGGCAAGCATTGCAAGGAAATTTGTTTTGAATTTGCTTATAGGCAGCGAGCGCTGTGTGCTAACTGTACATATTGTCAGTAATCATAAAGTTTCATAACAGTGCAATTCGCCTAGAAAGCCTAAATGGAATAGAGCTTTTTGCGAACTAAAATTCGAAGATAAAAGTTGTATAAATAGTTGAAAATCCTCTTTGTGACCATGTTTGGTAGTGAAAACCAGGTTAATTGATTGGAAGATTGGTTACTGGGTCTTGATTACATAGAAACAGAAAAACTTTTCTCTTTTTTTTAATGATAATAAATACTTGTTGAGGGACTATCTTTTTTTATGGTAGAAAATCATCAAATGACCCCTTTTGCTCTGAGAGCGGAAGGGAGTGTCAGACTCTTACCGACTAAAATCCATCCATGTTCCTTCCTCAGCCCTTTGTGTTCCGGGGCAGAGGTAACCCTTTCGGTCAATCCCGATGATCTTCTTTGTACCTAATACTTCTTTAAAATAAAATAACATCCAGCATGTAATGCCTGATGAGGCTGCCTGCGACACACCGACAGGTATCCTAGTACGGAGTGATGTCATATTAAATTAACTTAAAAAAAAGTCGAACAAAAATGATTGTTATTAATACTTTTCCTTATTTCTTTGTTCATAGTGGAAAAAACACTGGCCGGAAATTATAAAAGTTTCGTTTAATATCCTAGTGCGGAATTATAAAATTAATATCATCAGTCTCGAGTGCGAACCCAAGACACGCACCTCTGAATTTACGGATTTATGTGCGTATTTTATAATTATCACTTGCTTAAAAATCGGTGAAAGAAAACATGATGAGGAAATCGCGCATGCCGTATATTTCTCAACAGCATGTGAAGCTAAGTCAAGGGCAGCATAAAAACTCTTACACCAGGTTAGTCACTAACCACACGAAAAGAAGAAGAAGATCAGACTATACTACGTTCTTCTAATTCCAAATTCTAATTTGCCATCTTGCACTTACGATAAAGGAGGAAAATGGTACTATCACGAAATGAGTGTATCGGTAGAAGTTATGCATAACAAAGGCATTGCATATAACATTCAATAGCGCAAATGGGAACAGCAGTGTTGGCATGGCGCTGGCGGGCGTTATGGAATGACAAACCATAGGTTATTTTATATTTGCTAGCTAAACTTCAGTGCGCGATGGGGACGTATGGTAAATGGGAAGTTTTTAGGAGGTCAACGAACGCTGTTATTTAATTGGATTTAGGAAGTTGATATTTCGAGGGATACCAGTGTCTGAAAAAAAGGTAGTGAGGTGCAACAAAAAATGAGCGAAATTGAATGAACTAATCACGAATGAATCGAGAGATAGGTTTATACGTAGGTATAGTTAAACTAGCTTTAGCCTGCGGCTGCGCACGGGCGATAGTATCTACATTGCACCTATGCGAAGACGGGGCGGGCCGCTAGTTAACCTAAGTGAAACCGTAATTTCATATTTCTATGGTTCTTTTTTTTCTTAATGTCATTTTAACAACCTATCAAACTACATTAAAAAAAAAACAAAACAATCAGCCTAGCCTCTTTCCATCTATGGGGTCGGCTTCCTGTATAACCGGATGCAGCTGAATACCAGAGACTTTTTTTTTACTTTTTTTACATAAGACAATTGCGTATCTGATCTCCATAACCCAGTCAGTAACTGGGTAATATGATACCCCTTAAGACTGGCTGTCAACTACATACAATGAATGAATGAAATCAATCAACGAAAAAAAAAAAGAATTATAAATGAATGTACTGCAAAATGTGGATGTACTGTAGACATACATCTGCCTAACCCTTTAGGAAATAAAGGCATAAGGTTATACGTATTATGTAATGCAATTACATCTTGAAATATTGTACGTACTCTAGTTTTGTTAAGTGACAAGCACCTAGGTGCTATACGAGCTGTTTTCCGAAACTCTACGTCAATGCGCATATTTAAAGCACCTATTCCACCTTTTCTTTATCTCCAGGAGTCTACCAAAAATAGCCCAGACAGTTTAATCTGCCACTTGTGCAATATTGCCTCAGTAATGAGACTTTAGCTAATCTGGACTCTGGTAGATTTCCACATTGTTCGCGAGGCAGAAAAGACTATAACACTTATTATTATGAGTCGTTGACACACTGAGATGCGATTAAGTCTCTCTTTGTATGTTATAGAGCGTCGATACCAAGTAAGTGAGGAAGTTTTTTTTTATTGTTTACCATCGTAGTATTTATTAAATTTTTAAATGTATTATTAAAAAAAATGCTGCAAAAAGGCGGAATGATGTTAATACATGAAGTTTTTTTTTTAAATACCATATGTAATAAAATAAATATTTCTACTACAAACATAACCTAGCATAACATCACGCCTTTTTCCAAGAAAGGTTAGGCAGAGATGTTTTTTTAGTCTACCTACATTTCTCTAGTTCAGTCCTACGAACTTAATAGGGAGAGAGCCTGTTTTTGCACTATACAATCTAGAAACAACAATCATAATAATTTGAAGAACACACAACATAATGTTCTTAGACGTTATCTCATCGTCTTTTATAGTTTAATCCACTTAATGTTAATGACTCTTCACTGGGCACTTCAAAGTAATAATTTAATTCATTTAACGGTATGTACAGCTGTGTCAACTTACAAACAACAGCCATTCTAGGAGCTCCATGTACGAATAAATACGTATAGTATGATATTATGGAAATATTTGCGTCATTATGTATCAGACAGATTTTATTAACAAAGAAAGAATTTAAGTAATATTTGTTGAGGTCATATAAGTAGAGGCATACATTTTCATTAAAACTAATGTAGATAAAACTAAACAGACAAATATAACATAAACGACCGTAAATTTGAAAGTGAGTTTCCTACACTTTCCCTCTAAATTGGCTGATCGGATTTGGCACGTAGCTAGACGATGATCTGGGTTAGGACAAAGATTAATTTTATCCGGGATCGTAGACGAAGTCGCGTGCGCAGATGTAGGTACAGACGCCAGCACATCAAGCTATCCCTAACTGTCAAATTTTCTCAATTAAAAATGAACCTTATGTCTGTGCAATAAAGTTGAAATACTGTCAAAGAAATTTGACATTTGATGAGCTGGCCTCTGTACCAGCAATGCCAAAAAAAATAATTCCAGACTTATACACGTCACCCTGTATACCATAGACCAATTACCCTGCTTTCACAAAAATACTAACGCTACAAGTCATTCTGTATACAGGGTGGAATTTTGTAATGCCCCCTGGAGGGAAAGTACTCTTAATACTGTAGATAGAAAATTTTACTCAAAGGAAACATTCCTTTATTTTTGAATAGAAAGAAAACTGCATTCAAAGATTTCCAAAAAATCGCTTGCCACACCCGGGAATCGAACTGACTAAAATCTGCCAAAAGTACGCACTGTACTTTTATTGCCGCGATCGTTAGTATCAATTATAAGGATGAAATCTCTCGAACAAACTTGATAAATTAAATGATAGGAAAACCATGAAATCTTTAATTATTTATAAAAAATTGTAAACTAATTAATTCGTTGCTCGAAATGGGCCCCATTTTCTTGGATACACAAATGTATTCTTCTAAATAAATACCTTTAATACCTGGATTGGTACAAACGGCACAATCAGATGGCCTGCGAGATCACCAGATCTCACCCCTTTAGATTTTTTTTTTATGGGGATATGTTAAAAACCAAATTTACATTCAATGTTATGCGAATGTAAACGAGTTGAGAGTTGAAGTTCAGAATACGATTTATAATATTCACCACAACACGTTATTAAAGGTTACAAAAATGAATTTGTTAGAAGAATACATTTGTATATCCAAGAAAATGGAGCCCATTTCGAGCAAGTAACTAACTAGTTTACAATTTTTCGTAAATTATTAAAGATTTCATGGTTTTCCTATCATTTAATTTATCAAGTTTGTTCGAGAGATTTCATCCTTATAATTGATACTAACGATTGCGGCAATAAAAGTACAGTGTGTACTTTTTGCAGATTTTAGTCAGTTCGATTCCCGGGTGTGGCAAGCGATTTTTTGGAAATCTTTGAATGCAGTTTTCTTTCTATTCAAAAATAAAGGAATGTTTCATTTGAGTAAAATTTTCTATCTACAGTATTAAGAGTACTTTCCCTCCAGGGGGCATTACAAAATTCCACCCTGTATATTCCGTATGCCTTAGTTAATTAACTTCCAGGGTCGAATGTACATCACTCAAGGGATCAAGGATAGTCTTCACTTGATTTTCACCCAAATATAATTACACTTACTATCGTTCCCTACATTATGGCAGTCGTTAGGGTAAATTAGTTTAAGGAACATCAACAACCTCGAAGGCAGGGGAGAATGAATGAATATATTAATTTCTACTGAAATTATGCACTGGAAAGGCTTTGATCTGTATTTGGATTGAGGTTAAAATGAGTTCAAGGAAATAGACGACAAACGTATGAATTCACCGTGAAAATGTGTCTGGTTTAAAAATATGTTTTATTATTTAATTCATTACATAGATGTGTATCATATAAAATGAACATAAACAATTTAAAAAAATCTCATGCTATTGTACTTTTTCAATAATCCTCAAAATCGGATCAGCCGATCGACAATAACCGCACCACTAATAACTCTCAGCTGTCAACAATGCCATGTGCTATTTGCCACCAAAATAATTTTAATGTACAGAGGCCACATCAAGTTACCACAATCTGTCAAATTTCTTTGATAGTATTTCAACTTTATTGCAAAGACATAAGGTTCATTTTTAATTGAGAAAATTTGACAGTTAGGGATAGCTCGATGTGCTGGCGTCTGTACAAAGGCCAACACATCAATCTACCCCAATCTGTCAAATTTCTTTGATAGATTTTCAACTTTATTACGAAAGAATAAGGTTCAAATGGAAAAATTTGATGGTTTGGGATAACTTGATGTGCTGGCGTCTATACGTATAACGTACGGAGGTCTAAATATTCCAAAGACTTTTTCAAGGAAAACATCTTAAGTAGCGCGAAACAATATAACACCCACCCAACGAGGACAACCACTCAATATATTTTACCTGGAACTTCATGAGCCTGAAGCGGCCTTATTCATTTCTGAACATTACAAAAATAAAAAAAAATCCACTATCTTGTTCGTGAACTGAACAATTTCAATACTCCTGAATTGCAAATAGACTCGCGTTTCTGCGTAAAAATGAAGGAGAAAATTATACAAAAATGAAAAAACCTTTCAGCAACTACGAGCAATATAATATAGAAGTGATTATAACGACATACCTACTCCTCTTTGATGACACTTGGGAAGGTGTCCAAGAGACTACTAACAAGGCAAGGCTAACAACTTTTTGGCTGACCCACAATCAACTG
Organism: Hyppa rectilinea; assembly: GCA_951799385.1. NCBI lineage: Eukaryota > Metazoa > Arthropoda > Insecta > Lepidoptera > Noctuidae > Hyppa > Hyppa rectilinea. The sequence continues at coordinate 9,733,573 of OX637311.1, read as the reverse complement.
GCGCTTTTTTTTAAGGGTGGGAAATCATCAAATGCTTCCACTCAAGATAGAGCGGTAGGGAGTATCAGACTCTTACTGACTAAAACCCATAAATGTTCCATCCTTAGCCCTTTGTGTTCCGGGTAGAGAATGTAGAGAAACCGTAGGTTGTGAGTTTTAGCGTCAACGTAAGAGCTTCCTGCCTGGAATTTCTCTCAGTTACATAGAACTTCCGGGATAGTAATGAGCCAACCAGATATGCCTGCCCGAGCCTTGAATTTCCGACATTCACACTGGCGAAGTCAGCAAAACCTTACTTATCTTATTTCTTTTTCGTGTGGTTAGTGACTAATCTGGTGTCAGAGTTTTTATGCTTCCCTTCGGCTTCTGACTTGGCCTCACATACTGTTGAGAAATATCTCAGATGCGCTGGTTTCCTCACGATGTTTTCGTTTTCCTTTACCGGTTTTAAGTAAGAGATAATTTATATACTCACATGAATCCGTAAAGTCAGAGGTGCGTGCCTTGGGTTCGAACTCGAGACCTATGACTTGGCATTCCGACGGTCACACCACTAGGCTATCACTGTTAGATTTACTGAGGTTAGGTTTACTTAATAAAACGAGTACTCGAGATCGCGTACCCTCCAGCGACACACCATAAACTGTTCTGCCAAGAGCCTAGAATTACAAAATGTTCATTAGAATGGTCATTAGAATACAGCTTCGTACAATCAAGGGAACTGCCTCGTTTTGTGCGTAAAAGTACCATTTTCTTACGTGGTAATGTTCTGTAAGCATATAAAAGAGACAAGTGACATATAAAGGAGATAACTGACTGTGGGGACTAATGTTTGCTGAGCTATGGAAGCGAGAACAGGGCATTCATTTACCGTAAAAATATTGTGTAAAGGTGCGCTTACACGGTTTATGTTCTCAATTCTGAACAAAATAAATATAATATACAATACAGATTATTTATAGAAATCAAGTCCAGTTATTATAAAAAAAAAACTACAAAATTGGTCAAATATCAGGTATATCGCGACAAAATTTGTCAAGCAATTACTGCCAGAGATGTCGCCGCTTCATATTGAACGATGGTAAACTAATTTATTTGCTAATAAATGTTTTAATACGTACAGAGAATATACAAAAATGAGAGGTTATATTATAGGCAAAACAATATCCAGGTAAAAATTGCCGAAATATTGTTCGTGTGTATCTTACTGTTTATTGAACTATGGAAGCGAGAACAGAGAATTCATTTACTGTAAAAATATGTGGTGTAAGGCTATGTGTACGAGCTGTTGTCTCCTTGCGTTCGTTGCACGCACTTCCGTTGTCACATAAAACGTGTGTGCTACGCCGGTTGTTAATGTTATTGCTTTGTCCTCTATATAAACTGTTTCTTGTGTTTTGAAGTTTTTATCTTTATCATAAACTCTTTGGTAACATTCGAAATTTGAAATTTTGTTTTTTTATACTCGTATGAAAAGATGTTCTAAAATGAAGAGCACAAACTTCATTTTAGAACATCTTTTTATTACTCCATATTTTTGACCCGTAAGAGAACCTTTTTGATCAGGAATAATAAAAGGATTCGGAAAATTGAAGAATTCTACGCCATTGTAAGTTAGTTTGAGATAGATTGGTTTCTTGAGAATCCCGGCAAACTGACAAAAGTTTCCACATACTTCTCTTAAAGATATTATTACATTCAATTTCTCGCTACAGAGAATACGGGGTGATTGTTCAAGCTTAACCTTTTTATTTTTAGGAATGACATTTATTTAATTGTTTTTTTTTCTACCTCAAAAAAAGGAGAGATGCTACGTTCGTGTATTTGTTTTTATATGTATTTTCTTCAAAATATTCGTCAATTTGTGGACCGATTTCGTAAATTCTTTTTTCATTTAGTAGAGAAAGCTTGCGCGGCGGTCTCATGTGTTTTGCGTGGGTAGGTTATTAGTTAACTTTAATGATAAGTATCTTTCCCACTGTCTATGTTTCTTATATAAAAATAACTTCTGTAAATGTTATTTACATAACAGGTAGGTAGTAGTATTCGAGTTGGAGTTTGGTAGATATTAAAAGTGAAAAGTAAAAACGTAAAAAAACATAACAAAGTGTAAAATATTCATTTCTGTCGGTTTTTAGTTTTAAATTTTCGTATTTTGCCGCTGAGCTACGAAATAAAATTTCATTTTCATTTTGTAGCGTTTTTTACGTTGTTTATTTTTTTGGAGAGACCAGACGAGTCATTGTATTATACCTTTACTTGTTTACCTACGATTAACGATTGACAACATTATTTCAACTACAGACCTGGTATGTTGTAGGTACTTACTTAAACCTATACTTGTAAAAATATAAAAAAATATAAAAAATTAAAGAGTTAATCAATAAAATGGAAAGAAGACAAGAAATCCCTCCAATAGCTTACTGTACAACACTGTCACAAATATATATATCAGTAAGTACAGGACGCAGTCGTTTGTACTCGCTTCAACGTCCAATTTTAGAACGTGGAGAATATCAGGAAATGCTCAAGTACTATAATAATTTTGATATTAAGTTTCAATAGAAAAGCGGATGGAAATATAAGACGGTCTTTTTTTTTTTAAGGCTGGGAAATCATCCAATGACTGCTCCCGCTCTGGGTGGTATAAGACGGTCTGGGTCAACGAAACTCAATGTGATGGATCGTTCTTCCAGTGGTAACTATCACCTCTTATAGCAGTATTATTTTCGGTATAACTTTGCAGTGGGAAAGAGATGGAGCTATAAGTCTTGTATAGCTCCGTCTCAATCCCTATGTATTAGTGACTATTCCGACTTGTTTATTACTACCTAATATTTTTTTTATCTTTGTACAACTTTTACAATTCTTGTTCATTACATCCATTAAGTGTCTAAGTTTTTGATATATGACACATATTTTTTCTTTACATTTAAGTAAGTAAGTTCTACTTCAGCCTTGTATCGTGATATTTTAGTTTTACTATATCTAATTTTTTGAATCTTTTATCTTCTGACTGTATAAAATCAGCGTTATACCTAAAATTGAAAGAACTGTAATATGTAGATTGGCTGAAGTGTTAGCTCAGGTATTTGATTTCTTCGAAGCCTTTGAGTCTCCGAATCTATTAATCTTGTGCATTTCTGAGTAAGCTTTATAAATATACCAAATAAATGAAAGTAATAAATTCTGTGTAGAAGGGTCAATTTCAGTTAAGAGCATTGAACTATAACGTGGTTCTTGGTATAGTTGATAAAGTGTACTACAGAGATCAATTTATTATATTTATTAACATATAATCGAAATTAAATAAAGAAAGAAATTAACCCGCGGGTTACAATACCTTCATAATCCAATAAATGTATCTTATTTTTTTAATTATTTGTCAAATACATTTGATACCCAGAAACCTTAATCTACAACTTAAAACTAAAAATATATACAGGGTAATTTTAAAGTGGCTAGCTAAACTCCACAGACAAGGGAAGGAATTATACTCACTTTAATTTAGTGAGTCTAGTTCCTTCTTTTGTCAAGTCTAGTCATATCTTCTATTAAAGCTTAAGTAATAATCCAAATATTCCGAAGAAATTTAGTTCTTTTATGAGCTGCATCAAAACATTTTCTCACCACGTTTCGTTACCGTTTGTGGCATTTTATAGTTTTCTTTTAATACTATAAACCTCTCAACTTAAGCTGTTGGTGCTTGCGATTTGCTGCAATAAGTTTGAGTCGTTTAGAACACAGCTTTTAGAGTAAAAATAAAATCCAATAGTTACGTCTTGTTACATTACAATTGCTGGGTCAGCTGGATTGTCCGAAAGGGTTACCGCTACCCCGAAACATAAAGGGCTAAGGAAGGATCTTGGATGGGTTTTAGTCAGTAAGAGTCTGACACTCCCTTCTGCTCCACCCAGAACGGGAGAAGTCATTGAATGATTTTCCACACACAAAAAAAGGGGATTGTCCCAATTTTTTTTGAGAAACTTTGATGACACGCATAAAAAAAACTTAACAGTCGAAAGAAAATGAGGAATTTTTACAAAAAACTTTTTGATGTCGATCCATCCTGCTTTTTATAACGACAATACATTTTGTTGAAAGTACAATTAAATAAAAAAATCTGTAATGTCATTCAAACTCAAAAAGTTAAGGACAGTCTCCTAGGACTGTTTTCCTGTAGTTGCTCTATTTAAAATTTCCACCAATATCATCCAGTTAAGTAACTTTTATTGTGATGGCTTCTTGAACTAACAAAGGGTAAAATATATGTTGATTAAGCTTTATAATAAACCCTCTAACGTGCGCAAAGCCCCGTAAACGCGATAAGGTGCCTGAATGACCTGAGTGTGTAAACATGTACGGAATCCCTACAACCAAGTAACCAAGTATTGCTAAGAGAGTCAAATGCCACAAGTACATATACCTTCAGAAGCTTTCTTTACTCCTCGGTAGTGATCAATGTTCTGATAGGTTCAATCGAACATTTCATAGAAATTTACCATAAATATGTATGTAAATATTTTAGTACCAAAATATAATGCATTACTGTAGTCGAGGTGAAGTCAGATCAATTAATAACATGGATGAGTTTTAGTCAGCAAGAGTCTGACACTCCACCCAGAGCGGGATCATTTGATGATTACCACCCTAAAAAAAGGGCAATTAATATTGCAAAGCCAATTTACTACCAATTTAAATTGTCTTTACCTGTATTCAATACGACTGCCTTTTTGGTCTAGTGGGTACAACCGTTACTGTTGAGCATGGGGTCCTGTGTTCGAATCTGGCTAGAAAACCTATCTGAAATTTCTCAGTAGCAGCCTGAAGTCTAGTACAACAGAGATTTATGTCCCCTTATTACAAGGGACTTAAACATAACTGGCGAAATGTGGGTGTTACTCTGGGTTTACCTCAAATACTAAAATTTTGTTTGCATTCCACAATGTATACTTAGGTGGTAAATTAAAAATTTTGATCATTATGGACCCTGTCGGGCACAGCAAAAAATAGTAGGAGAGAGGAAGCCTTCATTAACTAGCTAATCTTACATCTAAAATAAATCCAATACTACAATAGTAGGGATTCTTTAAACTTTGTCGTTCAAAAATTCGTTTATATTACAATAGCATTTTTTTATTAGGAATTGTTTTAATTTTCTTATAAATATGATTAATTTATCTTCTTTTTTTATTAATTCAGGCAGTTTGTTATAAATTTTTATGGACATTACATGGGGGCTTGTAGAATGTATTTTTAGCCGAGAATGTGGAATATTTAATCTTGATTTGTGTCGGAGTGTGTAGCGTGATTGTATGTCCTCGCGCTTTGTATAGAATTCTTGGTACTTACGACCTCTGTCTAACCCTTCGGTGATTACAAGCGTGATAGTATTTTATATTCAAATCACAACTTTCGTTCTTTGATAGTTGTATGCAGTTGATATAACACGACAAATTGATGTAGAGTGTATATTTGCTTAAAAAAATTACCTTACTGTAGAAAGAGAAAGTCTATAAACCTAATATCAATTCAATTCAAAGTTTGGAAAGAAAATTCCAATTTCTATAAAATCCAATAGATATGGTAATACACAATTGCGATCATCGTTTATAAAACCAGAGCTAAACGGATTACGGCAATCTTTACTCTGAATTTTTTGAAGCTTAGGTTACACATGTTTACTTGAAAATATGTTTGTGATCCTATCTTAGGATTAAGCTTAGCAATCTAAAAAAGTGCGGATTTTCAACGACCACATTTATCGTAAACCAAAGGCTCGATAATCGTAAAATGTATATTGCTTATGTAGATATATTACACCTATCTATATATCTGTATTATCATTACCGTAGTATATCTAAAAGTATTATAGGAACAATGTTTTACCTCCCAGTAAAACATTATTGCGATCAGCAATAAGTTTGTTAGTCGTAAGAAAAACTGCAGTTTTTAAAATCCTATTTCTTAATAAAACTTACTCTTCTTATTATTATTTATAAATGTGAAATTTTGGATGGATGTGTGTATGGATGTATGTTTGTTACTCAATGACGCCGGAACGGCTGAACGGATCTGGATGTTTGCTTAGATTTTTTTTTTTTTTTTTAAATGGCATCTCGCAGTTCAACCAAAGGGTGGTCTACTGCTTAACCGGGCTTGCCTGTGGCTGCCACAAAAGAATTGTAGCCTCCAGCCAGGGCTTAATAAAAACTAAACCTAACTTACAAAACTAAGCGACTACACGCTAAGGGCACCCCCTGCGGGGTTCGGACCTCGGCTTAGGGCGTCGCTGGGGAGGGACAGCAAGGGACAGCTGGATCGGGGGTTTTTAAAACTACTGGCTCAGCGACAACGCGGGCTGGCTCGAGCAAGGGTCGGGGGGATGAGAGTGGACAGGGTCGTCGCGACGGGCCTCGACGGCGAGGACGGAACGACGGAAATTTTCTGTGTGTTAATGCAACAGTGCTAGTAGCCGGGCTGCTCTCCTGGAGGAGAGTGGTGGCATCGTCGGGGGCAATGAGGGTATGCCGTGGACGGCGAACCTTACTGATGCGGGACGGGGTGTATCGGGAGGCGGCCGCAATCAGGGGATTGCGGTGCTTAATGGCAGTGTCAAAGAAACGCTTCGAGAGGCGTTTCATGAACTGCTGAACTGTGGGGAGTTTAAAATCTAAATGAAGGTCCATGTTACGGACGTAAAAGGGAGCTCCTGAGACCCTACGGAGGAACCGGTTTTGTAGTGTCTGCATTCGATGCAGATACTTGGGTTTGGCGTGCGCGAAGACGACGCAAGCGTAAGTCATGATGGGACGGATTACAGCCTTATAGAGACGCAGTTTGCACCGGAGTGACAATTTGCTGCGTTCTGTAAGCATGAATTGGAGCCTACCGAGAGCGAAAGCGGCCCGCGAACGGACCTGCTTTATGTGCTCTGCGAAACTAAGGTGTTGGTCGAGAGTGACACCCAGGTACTTGGCATTCTTCGCCCAAGGGATCGGCTTGCCGTACATGGTGATCGGATTAGGGGGGTTGGGGAGGGCCCTACGAATTCACCTAAAGAGAACAGCCTGGCTTTTATCGGGGTTGACCTCGATTCTCCATTTCCGGAACCAAGCGCCTAGGGCGTTGGCCGAGTTCTGGAGAGTCTGAGCTATAGCTGGCGGACTGATCCCCGTGTAGTAAATGGCCGTATCATCGTTGAATAACGCCAATTGGGCCTTTTTACTCTTAGGGATGTCGCTAGTGAACAGGGTAAAGATTAGAGGGGAGAGAACGGAGCCCTGGGGGACTCCAGCGCGAATCGGGTGGGGGGAGGAGAGAGCGCCCTCGATGCGGTAGCGGAAGGTGCGGTTCGACAAAAAGTCCCGTAAGATGAGCACGAGACGGTCGGGCACGCCGAGTTGGTATAGCTTATATATTAAGCCATTGTGCCAGACTTTGTCGAAAGCCTTCGCTATGTCGAAGAACAGGGCGCCAGTCATAGCGCCACGCTGGAAGCCGGCACTGATGTGCTCGACTATGCGGTGCGCTTGCTGGACGCACGAGTGTTGGGTACGGAACCCGAACTGCTCGTCCGGAATCAGGCTCTTTGCCTCGGCATAGTCCTTGAGACGCTTATAAATAAGCCTCTCGTAGATTTTGCCGAGCACGTTGAGCAGACTGATGGGGCGATAGCTGGTGGGGTCGGATTTGGGTTTGCCGGGTTTGGGGATACCTATAACAGAGGCCTCTTTCCAGGCTTGTGGGAACATGTTATTACTCATGGCGCCATTGAAGATGGCGGTCATGAGCATGATCAGTTGGGCGGGGAAGAGTTTGAATACCCTATTGGTAATTCCATCTGAGCTGGGGGCTTTACGAGCCTGAAGACCCTTGATGATGTCTTGCACCTCGTCAGGGGTGACGGGGGGCAGAGGATCATTAGGGTCTTCGACGGGCGGGAGAGAGGCTCTACGTTCGACCTCGGCGTCGACTTTGGCGAGGTGCTTTGGGTCGACCGGAAGGGAACTGGGGGAGCATTGGGACTCGAGACTGTCGGCTAGGAGCTCGGCTTTTTCAGAGCTATCGAAAGCGATGCTCTTGTCGGGGCGGATGAGTGGGGGGGTGGAAGATTCTTCGGGAGCGCGAAGCTTCCTCTGAAGGTTCCAGAAGGCTTGGTGATTGGGCTCAAGTTCACCGAGTAACTTGTCCCAGTTGTCCGAACGAGCTTTCGCAATGCGTTTCTTTACAGCATGCTGTAAATTGCACATGTGGGCTTTGTTCGCATCGCAGGGGAAGGAGTCGTAGGCACGGATGGCTGCGTTCTTCTCGGTTATCAGCTCACGTACGTCAGCGGGTAGTTTCCAGCGGTGGTCTTCCACCACCGGGACTTCCCATGAGCAATCCGTCAAAACGGATTGCACGTGTTCTGTAAACGAGGCGATCGCGCCAGTATGACACTACGACAGAGACAATGAGGTCAGGGATGGATTCCAGCTGTGGTGACAGAGTGTCGGATTTAAGCTTTTCGCTTACTTTCCTCCAGTCAGTCACCAGCTGGGTACGGGGCGGGTGGTCGGGGTCAAGCGGACCCCCCGTGTAGGGGGTGAGGTGCATGACGACGGGACGGTGGTCAGAGTTAAGCTCTTGTAGCGCCTCTAAAGATTGCAAACGGAGGTTCACATTCTTGAGGAGCGCTATGTCGAGGACGTCGGGAGTTTGGTTAGGGTCGCCGGGATAGTGGGTGGGAGTCATCGGAGCGATGACGTCAAAGTTAAGGGAGGCCCCTAAGTTGAACAGTAATCTGCCTCTGGTGGAGGTGAGGTTACTGTTCCAGGCGGGATGTTTGGCATTGAGGTCGTCCGCCAGGATGACGGAGTCGCTCAAGCCGAAGAGGAGTGAGAGGTCGGCGGCGATGGATATATGATCCTCGCTACCGTTGGCCGGTGGGAAATAGCCAGAGATGATGGTGATCGGTTGATGACCGGTCATGGCGAGCCGACAGAGAGAGATCTCTAAGTGAGAGAGGAGAGGGGGGGGATCTAGTGGGATGCAATGGAGAGTCCTTCTGAAATAGATGAGGGTTCCGCCCTTGTGACAGCGTGACCGATCATTGCGAACTATGCGATAGTTGGCGATGTTCGGGTTGCGTATATGGGGCTTCAGAAAGGTCTCCTGAACTAGTAGGACGTCAAGCTGATGGTCGCGGAGGAAGGCGGCGATCTCATCGCGTTGACTTTTAACGCCGTTAGCGTTAAAGAAACCTAACTTGAGGGACCGGGGCTTTGTACATCTAGCACCTTTTGTAATATCCATAATTGATATTTAAAAGGTGAGGTTGGAGATGGCGCGCAGTACCCCGGGGTAGCTGTGGTATGCCATGAGGATTTTGATAGGGTCGCCCTTGGCGGCGTAGACCTGATCGGCAATCGCGATCGCCTCCGGGGTTTCGAACACTTGGTTCATAACCGCGAGGGTGTGGACGAGGATCTCCGTCGTGGTGGGCTTGGTACCTGCTGGGGAAGGGGAAGGGACCTTTTTCGGGGTTGCAGAGGCAGGCTTCGAGGGGGCGGCGGGTGGAGTTGCCAAAAGGGCCACGGGGGAGGGGGTTGGCTCAGGGTTAACGGTAACCTTGGGCGCGGGGTTGGAAGCAGGGGGCTGAGAGATGGGGGCCGCGGTGACTGGAGCGTCGCTGCGGAGTAGGTTGGCCCAGAGCATGGGTCGTTGGGGGCTAAGTCGCACTGGCAACTGCGATGAGGGCACTCTAATAGTAGCCAAGGGGCTTTCCCTCTTCTGGCGATCGCTAGCGCGCTTCGCCAGTTTGGGGGAGGATGCCTTGGGGGCTTTCGGGCAGCCACGGTAGTTGGCTGGGTGGCCAGATTGGCCACACAGTACGCAGCTCGGGGGTTCGGTGCATAGAGCTCGATCCTTGGGGCGGGGACAGTCCGCTGTGCCATGGTCACCCAGACACTTGACGCACCTGGGTGTGGCGTAGCAGTTGGACTGCGCGTGGCCATATAATTGGCAGCGATGGCACTGGCCAATTATATTGGAGCGGCGGGGTTTCTCAATAGAGATCCCCGATAGTGAGCAGACCGACTTGATCTTGAAGATCGGGTGGTGCCCTTCTACAGGGTCACACACCACGAGGACCATGTCGTAAGCGTGCCCGCGACGTGCCTTGTGAAGGCGGTGCACCGCTGAAACGGGGATGCCTTGGGCAGAGAGGTCATCCTTGATGTCGGCCGAAGGGATCTCCTTCGGGACTCGGCGGATGACTACGCGAATCGGTGTCTCTTTAGGGAGGGCGTACGTATGGAACGAGTAGTTCCTCGTTCGCAGCATACTGGTGAGTTCCCTGTAGTCTGCGGACGAGGGAACAGACACCTTGATGCCCTGTTGGGTTGAAGTGGCGCTGGTGTACTGGATCTTACGATCCACGCACATCTTGGACACTTCGGTCCATTTGGCCTTATCTTGTATGTAGACCGGAGGCGGGGGCTTTTGCTTCTTTACAGAAGCGGAAGCGGGTTTCGCCTTGCTACCGCAGGGGCGGGGAGCCTGAGAAGGGGCAGGGGTGGGTGAGGATGAGGCCGCTACGGCCTTTTTGGCCTTGCTGGCCTGGGATGACAACCCTTTCTTCCTCTTCCCTCCTTTTCCGACGACCTCGTAGTCGTCTTCCGAGGATGAGGAAGAGGCAGAGAGGGGGCCATCGTCGTCCGAGATCGGAGCGGACGTGTCCATGCTCTCCGGTAGAGCCTGGACTGGGGTGGTGGGGGCAGCCTTTGTAATTACCGGGACAATAGAGCCCGGTGCAGCTGCGGACGGAACAATAGAAGCGGCCGAGACAATGGGTCTCGCGCTAATTGGGTTCGCGGAAGCGGGCTCAATTGTCGGTAACGACAATAGAGCCGGAATTCCGGTAAGCGGCTTTGAGCATGCCGCTTGAATGAGGCCTTGATCGGCCGGCGGGGGCGAGAGCGGGCTGTCGAGCGCGTCGCTGAAGTCAGCGACTGACGACGACGGCGCGGTGGGACTGCCGTGCAAAGCACGGCCGGAATGCTGGGCCACGAAGTTCGGGTCCGGGAGCAATTCCGTAAGGAAATATTTGACCCATCTCGGGTCGACCGACTTAGTCATTGTCGGTGGGGAACCTAAAACCTTTAGGATGCGAAACACATAGTCTGCGCAACCTATCGGCCCTAAAACCTAACAACCTAATTCCCCGGGTGGATAGGCCCGGGGATGTGTAGCCTCCCTGTCGGGTGCAGACAGGGAGGTGTGTACCTATGGTGAGCCCTAAGCTTGTAAACCGTTCGCCAATCTTATTGTGCGAACGGGCCCTGACCGGGTCTAGTGCGAAGGGGTAGACACTCCCAACCGACACTAGGTGTGTAGCTGTGGACGAAGTCAGAAACTAGAGTTGACTAGGAGATCCCCCAAGGCCAAACTTCTAGCTCTCGGCTCCAATTGACTGCCTCACCCTGAAGGGGATCGGCGGGTGTGATTGGGTCAACACCCCACTCGGCTTCGTTGACACCGTGAGGTTTCAACCGAGGACCACGAAACTGCGGTTTTACCCAGAGGGGGCCAAGACCGACGATAACGTTTTGACCAAAATTTCTGTTACGAAATAGCGACTGTAACTACCTCCTTGAAAAAGGCAGTAGTATACAGGAAACACTTGTAGTCGATGACTACGAAACTGGCGTCGACAGGAACGTCGACCGGAACACACTAGCGGCGAGACAGGGTGCGGCGAGCAGGTAGCGGAGAGCAGGTAGCGCGCGGCACGTCCGTCCGGGGCGAGCGTCGGGCAGCGAATCTCTGTTTGCTTAGAGACAGGTTATAGCCTGGAATAGCACGAAGGATATTTTTCATCCCGGTGGTACGTCTCTGTGGGATAATTTCCGACATCCAAGCGGGCGAAGCCGGAGAAGGTAGTAGTGTCATAAATTCGAAAGTTGATATTATTTTTTATTAAGTTTGGACGGATGGATGTTGGTTACACACTCACCCCAGAACTACAGAACGGATCTGACCGAAATTTGCCACTTAGATAGTCTATAACCCGGATTGAACTTTATCTTGTTCTAGTATGTCCCAGTGAAATGATTTACGACATCTAAGTGGGCTGCTGGCAGAAAGTAGTATTATTTATATTTAACGGTCTCTAAAAAACGAATTGCGTGATTCCAACAATGATTCAAGTTCATCGGCACGCATCATTGCCATCCCCGCTTTATGTCACAATATCGTTGAATTCGGTTCCCTTATAATTTTGATTAATACTTCGTTATGAAGACTAAAAGCTCACGAAATTGTCATTTAAGGTAAGGATAGGAGGCGATTTACCTGATTTGCTAATGAGTTCATTTAAGGTAATGTGGGTCAATTGCCATCCACTTACCTTTATACTCAAACCAGCGGTTTCCAGAGTTATTAAGAGCTGCTAAATTCTGTGTTACGTTCGCCTTAATATAACTGATGTTGGTTTTAGACGTTGGTATAATATTCAGTGAGTAGGTAAGAGTAGGAACAATATCAGAGACTCTTGAGACTAGTTCATTAGTGCTTAAATGGTAGACAGACGTGTAAATGGCCCTTTAGTAGGCAATAACCTATTGTGTTTCGTCTGATCCTCACTAAAGTAGACAATGAAGATAGAAGTATTTTATGCTGGAATAATATCTAGGTTGGTGTGTTAGTCTAGTATTCTAGTTTCTTAGAATAATATAATATAATGTGAGATAAACGTTTATCAAAATACCTTTACGTGACCTCAGAGTGATCAAAGAATCGATTCCTTAAGGCTATATTAATATTAAGCGGGATTGTCCGAAACAGTTACCGCTATCCCGGTAAGGAAGGAACATGGATGAGTTTTAGTCAGTAAGAGGCTAACAGTCCCTTCCGCTCCACCCAGAGCGGGAGCAGTCATTTGATGATTTGGAACCCTAAAAAAAACTATATTCATATAGATACGAATATTCAGCATAATTAAAAAAGAAACCTAACCATTGTTCGAACACTGTATTCCAGAGAGAAATAAAAGACAACGTGTCAAGGTAATCCTACAGGTGTGTTCTGTTCAGTGTTCTACAATTCTTATGCGTAGAAAAATAGGCGGCGAAAAAACTTATGTTGCGAAGTATTTCCATCTCTTACACAAAACCCGGTCGTTAGTGTCCCCTTGAGCCCTTATCCCATAACTTTTGAGGCGACAAAATTATGTAAGACCGTAAACGCGAGGAAAAAGTCGGTGAGGAAATTTCGTGAACTTAAAATCGATTTCTCTTTGTTTTTCTAATAAAAAAGTTTGGAAATTAAAGTTTATTGAATTAGGAATGGCTTTGGGGACGTCGGATTGACTTCGATTCTCATTTGTGCGGTTGACACGCGATCGAAAATGAATTTAATTTTTGTTTCTTTAAGCGTCTTGTAAAATGGAATCGTTGTGGATTAAACCTTGATGGGAATATAGTTAGTGTTTGCATACAATATTTTCGTATTTTACTAGTTTTCAGGTCGTGGTCGACTTTTTAACATTACATTTACTACAATTAGGTATCTTACTTTTTTGTGTGGTTAGTAACTAACCTTAACCTGGTGTCAGAGTTTTTATGCTGCCCATGTTCCCCTAACTAAGCTTCACATTCTGTTCATCTCTCTGGGTTTTAGTCAGTAAGAGTCTGACACTCCCTTCCGCTCCACCCAGAGCGGGAGCAGTCACTGGATGATTTCGCAGCCTTAAAAAAAAAAAAAAAAGGCATGCCGGTTTCCACAAAATGTTTCCCTTCACCACTTTTTAAGCAATTAGTGATCATTAGATAACACGCACATGAATCCAAAAAGTCAGAAGTGCGCGCCTTGGGTTCGAACTCAAGACGTATGACTTGGCAGTCACAACACTAGGCTTTCACTGCAATTACGTATAATAAGCCGTTATAACTACTATAGAATACTAATGACAGAACTCTAATATCTCGCGCACAATCTAATTCGCTAAGCACACACATACCTATGTGTACACTAAGCTTAAGTGTCGCCGTAGTTAGTTATCTGCCTTAACAGGAACACCATTTATTACTGTACTAAGCTGTACACCGTCGTATTTACCTAGCATTAGCTTGACTACAATAATATCGGACTTCACGACATTCTCAACAAACAGACACGTTTGTTTATAACTGCTTCAGTAGAAGGGATTTAATAATCCCAAATTGGTATATTTACGCTTTGTGGTATACGCGATTCAAAAGTATGTACGTTTGCCTAACGAAGGATTACAACTTTAGCAACTTAAATAAACCTAACTTCAGAGAAAGGATTATAAGGTAACACGGTTCTAGACTTATACCCATCCCCAGTGGCGTGCACACAGTTTTAAGACAGGGTAGGCAGAAAATTTTACTCACCAAAAATACTACACGTTGGTTTTGGTTCGTCATCTTGTTGATTGATGATGTAGGTAATTGCTAAATGCCAACTCAAATATCCATAGATTGACTGATTTTTTCACATTTAAGCTCATTGATAAGGCGGTCTAAGTTAAAGTCGTATAATTTATAAACATTTACGAATTGCGATACTAATTCAACCGGAAAATTGTCATTATATTTATTGAAATTTTCGCAAGAAAGTAGTCTACTCTTTCAGATTTTTATATCGGTCGCGACATTCGATGGATATATTGTCTATAATTTCAATAAAAATCCGCTTAAAATTGATTTTCGCGTCCACAACGTTACGTTTTCGTTTTGGCGGCCCTGTGCTTATTTTTACGCTTCAAAAATTAATTCAAACCTAGATCTGAATGATTCCAAAAACGATTCAAAGTCCCTAATTTTTTTAATGCAATAAGTCACATCTGATGTCTTTTTTGCATAATTTCGTAAAATTAAAATTTATTTTTATTATACTTATTAAAATTATGAATATCAGCGTAACCGATGTCGTTCCAGACGGTTTTATTATTTGAAAATAATAGACAAACGAAGCAAAATAACCGATTACTGTGTATGCAACCTGTCAGCCAATGATATGAATCATATTGTTTTGTATTGAATTTACGATTAACTTTACCTTCAGTTTGTATTAATTGCAAATCCGGTGTTGGACGACCTATCTCGATAACTTGTTTTTTTTCACTGAAAGATAGTTTTGAAAACGCATCAAATTTGTTTTCTCAATACGCACCATCTGAATAACTTTCACAGACAATATTATCAATTTTACACTCTAATAACAATGTTAAAATCCTAAATATCTGATAGCGCAAGTCACAAACACAACACATAAAACAATATGGCTTCTATTCTATTGACTATTAAGTATTAAAATTACGTAGTAAAAAGGAAAATTTAATACGACAAAAAAATGATGGCCATCTAAATATATAAGAAGAACATTGAACATAGAAGTAACATTGTTTCATTGAATTCAATGAAACAATGTTACTTCTTAAAATATTTGCACTGCGTAGCAAACTTTCTTCGGAAATGTTCGGTACGGATCGTAATTCTTCGTAAGATAGACACTGGCTATTCATGCAGTTGTGTGCGTGATTTTTGTCATTGTGTGTCAGTAAAGCCCACGTAGCTATAGGAACGCACACACATAAAAATCCGCATAACCACGACTTTGCACTGAGCACACATACAAAACATTCAGAGACGATAGTTTGTGTCTTTGCCGAATGCCATGGCGCTAGTGCAGCGCGAATCGATGATGCGAAATTACTTGAACGATCTTAATGATAACACCGGCACTGACTCGATAGGTGGCGCTGATTTATGATTTAAGATTTTTATGTTGTTTTGTTTATTGATAAAATAATATTTAGATCTATTATCAGAACTAGGGTAGGCAGTGTCTTTTTGTCTTCATGAAACGCACGCCACTGCCCATCCCTAGTAACTTCAATATAACTTTAGTACTCAGCACGTCTATAATATAGAATGAACGCAATCTCACTAACAACGATAGCAATCTAATTGTAGCAACACATAGCGAGACCCTATTGTGCGATGTCGCAAATACTTAACCATAGAAAGAAAGCGACGACCATTCTTTTGTTCAAAGAAAACCTAGCAACTTCAGGATGCAATTTGGCGTAGTGCAATTGCACTTAACGAGTCGACACAGAATGAGATTATACTCGGCACCAGCAAATGGCGACAATTGGAAGATTCATTTACGCCTTCCAAATGGGTTCGCGAGCTCCATTTGGGTTATTCACAATAGGAATAAAGATTGTGAATTATATTCTCGGATTATGAAAACTTTGCCAACGTTCTGTCTGGAATTCAAAATGAGAAGATTGGAATGGACTTGATTCTAGTAATAAATTGTTTTGTATGCTTTATGTGTCTGCCTAGCCTTTTCTCAACTATGTTTGGGTTGGCTTCCAGTGTTTCAGATGCAGCTAATTACCAATATTTTTTCATGGACCGACTGCCTATCTGACCGCCACAACCCAGTAACTGGGCAATACGATACCTTTTGGTAATACTGAATATCAGACTTTCGGACTTCTGACAAAGATCCACGAATGACAGCCGGAACCAACGGCTTAATGTGCTTACCGAGACACGAAGGAGTCTCGAAGATGGTCACGCATCTACAGACGAACCCCGTATGAATGTACTTCAGTTATATTTTATTGAATTTCTCATTAGAATTTTAAATGGCGTTATGAAAAAAATGGTTTGAATACTTGACCTCCATCGTCATCATTGGCAGATTTGTTCCATCTCCGCTTCGTAAAAAAATATGTTACAAGTAGGTACCATATTTCTTAGCATAATAATAAAATTATTTAATTCACATTTTCGATCGTAATTCAGAAAAGTTTTTCTAAAACGTGATTGATAATGCCAAAGGTAACTATGAAAGTATAATATAAAAGTCAGATCGTTCAGCCCTTGAAAAATTGAGCTCCTTTTCAAGAAAATATTAGTCACGTATAAAACCTAATTCCTTAGAAAATAACGCTACCGGTCTCTATTATCCGTTCGCTCGTTAAGGAAGCAGTCTACAAAAGCGTTTGAGACGGGCCTATGCGAATTATTCAAATATATTCATATGTCGGATGGAAAGCCATGAGACGTGTAAAGGTGTGCATATATTTACTGGAGCACAATTTAACGGCGATTTTATGAGGTATAAAATAAATGCACAATATGGTAATGTTGGGTTATGTGGGTAAAGATGTGGTTGTTGTTAAATAGGTCGGATTGTTTGGCCAATTATATTAAATAATTGATGTCGTATTCATTAATTCATTTTGCATTTAATGTGGTGACAATATTTGTTCATCATTGTAAAAAACAAAGCGTAAAAGTTTTAAGACTTTGGTCTTAAAATATCAGAGCCTTTATTCAAACAAAACAGAGTCACAAGAACAAAAGTCCTTCCGCAATGAAAGGCATTAATCAAATGAGGAGTCAGTTGGAGACAAAAAGTAATGCTAAAAATTTTGCAATATGAATAGACAAAACAGCTAGTCTGCATCTTAGAGGCAGTAGACCCGACCGTGCGTTGACAAAAGGACAATGGGTGAAAAAATCTCCGGAATATTTTTCTCCGCGTCATTTTCTCTCATAATAAGTATTCTTTTGAAGAGAATCGCTGGCACAATGAGCACTGGCGTAAAACGTCGCAACGAGACTTGATAATGTAAGTTGCTGCTTAGAGGGGCTTATTAAAATTGAATCACCCTCTCAAATGAGATCTTCACGTATCTCGAGAATTCGTTGACTCGCGCCGGTTTTGGTCGAGATTACCGACGGTTATCAAAAGATATGGTGAGCTTTGTTCGCAACCCAATGGATAGAGGATGCCATGTTTTCATAATATGAGATTAAAGTGAAAATAGGTTTCTTACAGATTTGCCGACTAAAGGAAAATGTGTAATATATTTTGGTGTGCGTATTTTTATTTGTGGGTTATTTCTGTTTGGCATCATAAACGCCATCTTAGTTTTGTAATAGGTATAATCCCGTGGGCATTGCTCATATTGTTCTTGGCTATGTAACAAGGCAAAATAAAGATTCTTACGCACGAAAAAGATTTCTTATTTAACTTGAAAACATTTCAATTAAGTAAGAGTAATAATCATAAGAAGGAAAATTAAAACAGAAATTATTTTTTATTGTGTGTTTCGGAGTGAAAACATTTCTAATTGCTATTGTAAAAGTTTCTTCACACAACATTTTGATTAATAGTTATTTCATGTATAATGAATTTTACGTAGAATAGACTGGCAAACAAAAATGATTATGGCTACAGTAAATATGAAAACAAACCAAAAGTTATCAATCACGATGATAATGGCTGGGGTTGACAAATTCATGTATTTTTGTGTAATATTTCACTGTTTTGACAGCAGATAAAAGTTCAAACAAACTGTTAAAAATAATATAGGTACATATTTTATTAAAAAATCTTATTTTGTGGTGATCAATTAATTCACAATATACATAATATTATGAACTATTATTGTTTAAGTGTTATTAAAACTTACTTAATTTATTTAAATACAAAGAATACCGTTTTTGTCACACTTAGCATTAAATATATGTATGTCGAAGCGTCAACGCATATCAATCAATTTGGATCAACGCCATTTATCTCACACTGGAGGATCTATGTAGTTAGATTTGACAGCTTACGTTTTGGAACGTCAAGTAATAACTTGGGGATGGTTAGCGTGCACGTGGAGTTGTATCGAGGCAACACCGAGCGAATAATCGAGTCAAATGTCGATCCGGAAGTATAATCGGTTATTTGACATTGACAGGTACTGACGTTGACAGGTAGGTTGGCTAACCTGTAAGTGGGGAGGCACAAGTGTGCGGTGACGGTTGAGTGAGGACACTTTGAATCGGTCCGTCAGGCTGAGTGGACGTTCGTTACTCCGCGCTAAACTTCCCGCGTTCCTTAGTTCTTAATCGAGCCATCCTTGATTATTTTGTATTCAATGCGAGTTGGCAAGCAATTAAAAGTGTTAACGAAGTGTTTGTGAGTGTTATTTCCGTTGACGCGACCCACTGATAACGAATCCCTTCGTCATGTACATTAAGACGGAGTCTCCCTTTAAGCAAACAATTTAAGTATTAAGAGACTCCGATCTTCCATAACAATTTACCTAAGAGAATCTATCCGTTAAGTTTTGGTTACCTAAGAAAGCGCTGAACATTTTGTCCACGACTAACGAGTTGTAGGGTGCGAGTTCGAGACCGTATAGGCGCTTAACTTGGTGTATTTAATTTCAACACCACTGCTCTCAAAACGGTGAAGAAAAACATCGTGAGGAAACTGGCATGTCCTAGAACCAAAAGACATGTGCCATCTACCAACACGCACTGACCTACTCCCTGTCACAGAGAGGAGGCCAGTGTCCAGGCAGTAGGAATGTTACAGGCTGGTTATGCTAAATACAGAACGGTTTTGCCACCTTTATGTCAAATACTTTCATGATGGCCGCTGTAATCTGCTCTTCTAGGAAACCGAGGCTTTAGTATGCATTACCGTCTCTCACGCTATTATTATAACAATGTGTGAACTGAGATTGAATTGGGTTATCGTACAAACGAGGCAACACCGTTACTAGCATGGAAATTCTCGCCCAAACTGGCAGGGGAATATCCCAAGATAAGGCAAAAACCTTTTAAAAATATTGCTTCCTGTTTTGGGATGATGACCCTATCTGCAGAATATTCAATGTTATCTCAATATTCTTCGTTGCATGTTAGTACCCCATTTGTTAGTTTGAAATCAAAGTGCTACTTCTTTAAGACCCATTGTCTACGACGCTGCTCAAAAAAGAAGTTCACGAAGTTTAGTTACGAACTCAAAAATCACCAATGAGTAGTCAAAATGTCGCAATAATTAGAAGTTCAATACATGACGTGACTCCGCGTTATTAAGTCGCGTCATGATATTAGTTTTTAGAATGTACATAGTGTTAAAATGATAATGTAAAGACAAGAAACTGGTATAAATCAATATTAATACATAATAGGGATGATGCCTAGGTAAAAAAAAAATATATATTTAGTCCGTCATCAGATAATAAAAACATATTTGACACGTATTTTTTGCTTTATCATATTATTCGAAAATGACATTACAGTTGGGGAGTGGGGGCTCGCTACGACACAAGTAAATATAAGAACGACATACTTGTGACGTCATACCACATTTTAACTCAATGTATCGAAGTAATCTTTGGATTTCGTAAAAAATGAAAAAAATACGTGACCGATATTTTTTAATAATCTAGCTTACGACTAAATAAAAAATTTTAGTCATCATCCCCTATTGTAAAGTATCGTTGTGTGTATGACTGACTGTGTTTTATAGTGTAAATTGGACGATAAATATTCAATCAATGAACAAAAACAATGTAAGCTGACGAAGCAAAATCATACTGCTAGAAACAAAACTCTGTTAAGGTCACCTACTGCGTGCAGTTCCCGGGTGAGTTTAGAAACGGGTTTCTTTTTATTTAGTACTGGAAATTCAAAATTAAGGAATATTTCATCTACCCTCTTAATTAAAATTAAAATCAAGACAAAAGTGTAAAATTCAGGTCAACTTTAAACTTAATATCTATTGGTACCAATATAATCTGAGAGCTTGCCTTGAATGAACTATGACAAGCGTCGCTATCACAAGCGTCTTGCGAACAAACACTCGATGTGTCGTTTCATTAACTTAAAGAGGGTAAGAAATTCAACGCTCCGTGGTTGGAAAACATATTTCTGCGTGGACTTAATATTCAAGGGCACTTAAAAGTTTAGTCACGAAAAAGAAAGGTGGATGCGAATTGGAGTGTAAAAAATATTGGTCTGGGAGTACGCTGAATATTCAAGTCAGGATCAATAGACACTGAAGGGTTTGGATTAAAACGGATTTTTTTTAACGAAAGCCTTTTCTTTGTGCCGATGATATTGGAAACTTTGGGTAAATTCAATAAAGAATATGGTCCATATTTTACACGTTTTCATCAACTTTTATTCATATGCGTGCGGTGTAAATGTTAAATAAATTATTGAGCAAATAAATGATTATGTGGGTGTGTAAAGTTGGGTGAAAAAATTGCACTTCGCGATTTTAATTGATTATTAATAAATGCTCAATTATTTTCACTTTTTCAGATTTTCAACTTAAAAATTTCGGATTAGAAAAAAATATATGCCAGTTTTTTAATACTTTTTAAATCGTTACAATCAATTGAATTCTATATACCGAATCTGGTCTTAACTTAATACCCCACTACTGGACCCTTTTTTGCTTGGACACGCACATATTGTAGTAGTAACTAAACAGACTCAAGACCCAGGTTGGCTAGTAATTAAACCTTCAGGTGGAGATTCTGATGATTCTGAATTTCTGCCTTGAAGTGAAGATGTAGTGCTGTTCCACAAACGATGGGGCACTTACTATCTTAATATCGTCCTGTTCAGGTGGAGATTCCGACGATTCTGAATTTCGGCCTTCAAGTGAAAATGTGGTGCTGTTACACAAACAATGGAGCACTTAATATCGTGTACACATTAGAGGAACTGATGGACGGTAGTGATGACGGTAAACAGTAATCGAATTCTGGGCCAAGTCCATTTAGATTTACAATTCGACCCGCTAAGAAAAAAAACCATTTACATTGCAAACAAAAACTTAAGCTGGTGTATATTAAGCATTCCTATTGAATTAGTATACGTAATTAATTAATGTACGATAGAGCAATTAGTATTATTAATAGACTAGAAAAACTGGAATAATTGAATGAAAACCTGCATGAATCTCTTTCGACTTTAATTATTCAGTCCGACATGAACGAGAAACGTAAAATAAACAACTTAACGCCTTTCCTTTGTTAGTGTCCGCAATTTGCAAGTGCAAGCGATTTAAGTCGACAACACTGAATGTTGCTTTACATATTTCTTGGGATTTATTCACCGAGCGGTTTCAGACTATGGCACCGTAATTATAAATGAATAAGTTTCTACACTTTGGTCTCGACATCTCGGGATTTAAGACCGAACATTTTTTAAATAATTCTAAGTTTCCAAAGAGCATCAGCAATAATAAAAAAGTTGCGTGTCTCGGACCCTTTTACAGGTGCTCATTTTATTCACAGATGCTGTTCTTCACACAGATGGTTGCAGAACTTGAAAAATAGTAAACCTTTTTTTTTAATAAGTAGGTACTTGAAGTTCAGTTTTTCGTTCTTAAGCTTGAAAAATAAATAACTAGTACCATACTTAACGCTTACCTTGTCTCAAACGCGGTATACAAACTCAAACTGAAAGCATTTATTTCAAACAAACCAATAACAGCCACTTTAGGATTGTCAAGGGGTGAGCCAGTCAAAAAGATAAAGCTAGTTGCTCATTCCAAAGCGAAGTAGATTCCTATGGAGAAGAAAGGGCTAGTTACTCCATGGACAAAGACATACCTAACCCTCAGGCTATACAAATTAGGGCGAGAGTCATTAACCTTACACAAACACATTAATAGACTCTCTATTTACCTCGATTTCTCATTCAAACCTCCATACATCTCCTTCATTGCTTCCCGCCTTCAAATAACTACGCCTAATTATTGGGGCGGATGCCAGTCAAACTGGTTTATTTATGGGTTGTTCCGAGGAACCCTCTCACTGCATTCGACTGACTGGCGAATGACAGAGCCTACCCACCTCCAGTTTAATTGCTTCCAATTCAAGTAGTCCGTAAATACGGCGAGGAGAAAATTTGCCGAAGTGAGTTTTCGAGGGTATGCGTGATTTTGTGAAGAGCACTAATTGGACGGATAGTGTTTTTCAGGTTTCTTACTTAGTGACTGAATTTGACTTCTGATTTGATATACGGAACTGCTTCATCTTATTTACAGTCGATTCTGCAATTCAATTCTCACTTCAATTAGGTGAGCTGTCATTCCACCTGATGCCAAGGAGTCATATTATCGACAGCTTATTTTAAACTCACTTTACAAACATTTTCATGGTGAGTTTTTTACAGAGTGTGTTTTGTTTTTTTTTTTGTTTTTACTCTGGCGTTAAAATCACAAATTCCATGCAATAATATAATTTGTTTATTTTACGTTTCACGTTTACGTTAGACTGTATATTATTACTGGTACAATAGGTACAAAACTTAGTCTATAACTTTGCTATACCTGTCATTTATGGCATACCTAAAAACAGTCCGGGAAATTATTTGTTACACCATACGTCAATTTGGCTTGTTGCAGCCAATTTATGCAACTGTCAAAGATTGACAGTTGTGATTTAATTATACGGACGATTTAAGTAGGTTGTTGATTTGTTTCGGTATTTATAATATTAAGTCAGGGAAACTAATTATTAACTATAGAGAGACCGTGAATTGGCGTTCTTAATCTAGGACGCACTCAAGCTAGTTGGAGCGACGATCTTCGTAGGTGCTACATCAGTGATGGAGAAAATAGAGATGTACAGTGGGCAATTGGAGAGTCCTACGTCCAGCAGTGGACTACTACAGGTTGATGATAGTGATGCGTTGAAAGAACACATTCTTCACAGATTCTTATCATTTCAATTTGTAGCCAAAGTCCAGATCAAAACATTCTTTCACATTTAAATTAATGCCACCAATCTCATATTTAAGTCGGCCATTAATAAAAATGAATCCCCAGTTTCTACATTACATTTTATATCTACGCAATGTAACATGAAAAGTGATTGCAGTAAGAGATATATTTTATTCTATTTTCGAAATAAAATATCATGTTGTTGATATATCGCATGTCTGTACAACTGCCTTTCATAGTTAATGATGCATCATCATTCAGGTTATTTATCAAATCGCAAGAGAATGTTTATTCAGTGTGACAATGAATAATATTATCGACAACAATAGATCCAACGCCGATGTTCATTTCCGTACTGATCTGCGTTTGATAGAAAAGCATTTTAGTTTAGTTAGAGAAATATTCTCGTTAAAAAAAAAGTCTTGAATAACTATTCAATATTAACGATCGTTGGCTCTACGGCTGATATAGCCGACCCATTGCCACTGCATCTTGCTTATTTTGAGTTATGTCAACGATTTTGGTTCCCAATCCTTACTAATCTGAAGAACCTGAATTCATGTTCAATTTCATTACCTATTAAGTGAAACAAAAAATGTTGAGGGCCTTGCCTTCTCTCTCAGACAGCGGTGCGCAATGTAACAAAAAGGTGAGCTCAAGTATTACTTAGGTCCGTTTTAAAAGCCTTCAGCTTAGAGTTACACTTTCGTGGTCCTGAGAGAAAAGTGATTTTTTAATCTATTTAAAGAAAGGCAAAGAAAGACTACAATTAAATGGCATAGTTACTGTAGTATGAAGGTCACCTCCCACGTAGAACTAACTTATTAAACACCCACGTGCCTCTATAAAAGCAACTATTTTGATCGCATTGCTGGAGAGTGTGACAGTTATAAATTACGTTGGTAAGTTTCAGTGATTGATCTGTATCATTTCTCAAACACAGTATTTAAACACGTTTACCTTCGTTGAATTTTGGTTATTCATCTACAAAAATAGTTTTAAATTTATTTAGAGTTTTAAAACACTGCCTTGTTAGTGTTTGTAATAGTCGCAAGCGGTACTGCCGAGCATGAGGTCTGGGGTTCGATTCCGTGGCCGGACAAAATGATATTAGGTTTTCCCATCTGGAATTTCTCATATTAGCTATAGGCTCAGCGTCTGTTACTTGGGACTCACAAACATATCTGGCGAAATGTGGGTGCATTGGGGACTGGATTAGGGACTGGTCACCTCTTAGCTGCCACGACTGTTGTAAATTAAAATTAATTTTGAATTGTTTTTTTAAATCTTGTAATTATGGACGCTTTTATTAAGTTCTGCATCGTTTTTACGTGTATATTTCAACATGAATGATGTAACCCAGTTTCTGTATACATATTTTGATTTAAAAGAGTGTCCATGGAGTTTCTTGCCCGTTCTTCTCCATAGGTACCTACTGCTTTGGAATGGGCAACTAGCTTCATCTTTCTGACTGACCGACCCCTTGACAATTCAAAAGTGCCTGTAATTAGTTTATTTGAAATAAATGCTTTGAGTTTGAGTTTGAATTATAGGTGCACCTCTACTTAAGTCGTCGATTACAGGCGTGATAGTATGTTATTTTATTTTAAAAACACTAAAAATTTTAGTCTATAAGCATTGATAACGGATATCAGTATCTAATAATAATAAATACCCTATTGCCAAAATCAAATGACTACGTACATGATATCAAATAAAATAAAATAACCAATGACGCATGTTTGGAGTGTTCAATGCAACATAAAAATCTTTTGAGTGCGATAGAAAACAAATGACTGTTGAAAATGCAGTCGACTATATTCATTGGAAGCTTTTTACTTTCCTTGCGACAACCGTATACTTTCGCTAGGGTTCTGATTCACACTGAAATAATAGTCCTCATAGTTTGCCAAAATACATCTCAAGAAAAGCTTTTAAACAAACAGTTTATTAACACAAGCCTTAATTATCACAAAGTGTATAACAAACGGTCAATATGGGGTGATGACGTTATGCGTCAGGTTAATAAAGGCATACAATATATTAATTAAAAATTTGTTTACAAGCCCCGTCACTGTTGTCAAAGGGTCCTTTATTTCGGCGTTTTAATTAATTGACAACAATAACACACTGACGGGAACAAGTACTGTACATGAATCTTTAAAATGCACCCGTTTATTAACAATTTTGGTTATATACACACATCAAAAGTGTCTAGGGATCAACATATATTTTTGCAATAACTTTTCTCTTGATTGATATTAATTTAAATTTTCTTTAAGGATTCATCAAATAAAGTGTTTTCGTTTGTCACAGTAACGATAAACCAAGTCACCTTTGCATTAATAAAGAAATTTGCCATTTTCCTAATAAAGGGATTTTTGACATTTGAACCACTAACATTAAAGTTCGAAAAAAAGACTGAAATAACAGTTTTCTTTAAAATTTTATTGGGTAACTTAAACAATTAATAATCCGTGTTTCTACCGCGAACACTAACAACACAAGAACATCGGTTTGGCATACTCAAAATGAGTTCATCCAAATCACGCTGTGGAATGGCCGCCCATGTTCGTTGCAACAACAAAAAAAGGTCTTCTTGCAACTGGATACCCTCCATATTCGGCAGAGCTCTTCTCTGTAGCATATCCCATGCATGCTCAATCGGGTTCAAGTCTGGCGACTGAGCAGGCCAGGGCAGGACATTGATGTTAGCTGCGGCGAGAGTCTGTCTTACAACTCTTGCGGTGTGCGGTCGTGCATTATCATGCATTAACTGAAATAAGGGACCGATTTGCACTTGTAGAGGAACGATGACGTCAGATACAATCGTCTCAGCATAAATTTGAGCGTTGAGGTTGCCTCTGATCCAAATCAACTCAGTTCTTCCGCCGATCCAAATACCCGCCCGCAAAAATATATGTTGATCCCTAGACACTTTTGATGTGTGTAGTTAACATAACATCTCGCTTTTATTTCCTGATGGGATAGGCAGAGGTGCAGGACATCCAGATTTTACCAGTTATGTTTAAGAAAACTTAGAGCTGGTTTTTCAATAGTCAGATAAGTTTTATCGGAGGAATAAAAACAGCAGTTTGACAGCTTTTGCATAGAAAATATGTCAAACTGCCATTTTTTGTTCTTCAGATAGAAAGTTCTGTCTATTTAAAAATTAGCCCTTAATGTGTTTACAATT
Source organism: Hyppa rectilinea (assembly GCA_951799385.1). Classification (NCBI taxonomy): domain Eukaryota; kingdom Metazoa; phylum Arthropoda; class Insecta; order Lepidoptera; family Noctuidae; genus Hyppa; species Hyppa rectilinea. Next base: position 9,706,815 of record OX637311.1, on the reverse strand, counting down.
ATCTTAACTTAAATAATTGTAAACACATTAAGGGCTAATTTTGCGTTTTGATAGTTCATAAAAAGTAACGTTATTGACTACCCTTCCAAATACTCATGTGCCGTCTTAACTTAAATAAAATAATAATAGTTTAATTACATTTATTTATGGAGAGGGCATTGCTTGGATTTTCCCTACGTGTTCGAATTAGAAATGAAGAGATCCGTAAGAGAGCCAAGATAACTGAAATGACCCGAAGAATTGCTAAACTTACCTACGTGGCAGTGTGCAGGGTACATGCTCGAAGAACAGATGGCCGATGAGGCTTAAATGTTCTGGAGTGGTGACTTGGTACCGGAAGATGTAGCGTTGGAAGAGCTACCACAAGGTCCACCTTGTTTTTCCTGTTTGTTGTTCCGGTCCACCAAAGAGCTTGAAGCACAGTCGTATTAGTCATATCGGTAGTCACTCCATTTCTAGCCATAGCATCTTGCATACAGTTCATTAATCGTTTCCTTGGTCTTCCTCTACCTATGCAGCTGTCCACATTCATACTCAAAACTTTCCGGAAGACATTTTTCTCATTCATTCATTCATGCATGACAAGTGGTGGTCACTTTTTCCATACAACTTTAGAGTCACCGGTGTGACTTTCAGACTTTCTCTTAAATACTAATATCTTATTCTATCCATTAACACAAATGGATAAAATAAGATATTAGTATTTAATCACACGTCACTGTGCCTGTCGCCTCAATTGGGCGCAAATCTAGAGTCCTGGCTGTTATAGAGAAATTCCAGATAGAAAATCCCAATATCAGTATGCTCGACCTTGGTATCGAACCCAGTAGTTGTGCTTGCGACCACTAGATCTACGAGGCATTCCGTAGTACATTCATGACACACACATACACATGGTTACATATTTCACGTGAAATTTCACGAGCAATATTCCATTTTGTTTATTAAACGTGGATAAAAGGAGTCTATTTGATGTTCACAGAGTTTTTTTTTTTTTCATGTTCTTATATTTGGTTAATTTGCATGTAGTCAAAAAGTTTTAATAAACATCCAATCCTTTTATACACAGGCGATACTAATAGACGGTTGCCTAAAAATAGGCGGCTTTTCTTAAAATCTGAAAGCAAAATATTATGCAGTTTTATTTTAAGATTTCAGGCCATATCGATATCTCCAATTTTCTCCGTTTAATTCAAATATGACTAGCAGCTGGATGACCCACTAATAATTTTGGTGTTAACGATCACGATTTTCGCTAAGACCTAGTTTCATATAATGAACAACTAGCTTTTAACCGTGACTTCCATCGTGTGGAAGTCGGAAGACATCAAAATATACTTAAATAACATTCACATTTCTCGCCCGTGCTATTACTTCGTTTCCCTTTAGCGTTATTTCTGACTTTTGTTCATTTTTCTCGGCTCTTAAGCGTCGTACGTAGCGTGATGCTCAGCCAATAACTGACATTTTCTGATAGTTCAAAAAAATTGTGTGTACAGTCACCAGCACATCAAGTTAACACAAACTGTCAAATTTTATCAATCGATTTTGACCTGAACAATGAACGGTATAAGGCTTCAAATCATTTGGAGAAAGGTCATGGCCCATAATCCGACCCGGTTCAAAAATGTTTTTGTACAAAAATGAAAATGGTGGTAAATAATACAGGCATAACTCACTTTTCATTATGCGTAAAAAGAAAAAAATAATTCGTTGGAGAAATCTTGCAGCAGACCAATAAAATTTGGATAATAAATAGCTGCACCAGCGGTTTCGCCTGTCTGTAAATTATTTTATCCATGGTAACATGTCACTTGGATAAAAAGTATACTATGTCCGACTCCAAATCTAATATATCTCTACACGGCAATTTAATCAAAATCGGTTCAGTGGTTTAGACTTGAAAATGAAACAAACAAACTTATTTTGACGTTGTTTTGTTAAATAAAAATATCATCACACATAAAGCAAACTCGTTCGGTCAGGTAATAACACACGTATATTGCTGTCTCTGTCTTACCCGAGCCTTCGTGCCTATTGATGGTAATGATCCATCTTTCGGTGATTTTTCTCAACTTACATAATATGAAGAATTGACTTTGTTTACATTGGGGAGTTATTACTTGAGATTAGATCAGATCTTACTGCCACGAGCACATGCGACCAAATGGTCTGTACACATTAGAAGTATACAGACACCGCACGTTCGTTGACAACAAAATATTAATTAGAGGGAGAATACAGTCTCGACATGTGAGGAGTAAACAATATTATACTTATGTTTTGGTGAATCCAACACGACATGGTCGAGAGAGTATCGAGGGATACTACTGTTCATGCATTCACGGCCGCCGCACTATAGGAAGTTGTGTCCATATTGTGAGCATAGTATACTTTTTATCCTGGGCCAGACATCAAGAAAATATTGATACACCTGCGGCTTTTTTGGACAATGTAATTTTAGACATTGATGGAGCTGAATAAACATTTAAAAAATATGTATTTTATTTTCTCCTCCCTAAAACCACAAGTTATAAGTTAAGTTTTCATACTAGGTTACATTTTTTTTGGTAAATTACATTTTTTTATTATTATTCTTTCATGATCCCCATGAGCCACAGTAATGCGCCACTTACCATTGAAAAGTATAATCATTAGTCTTTGATTCCCGCCATATTTGATTTCTGTACGCCGTGGGTATATTTTTCACACTAAATGGGCTATTACCTTTGACAGTTTGGTATAACTTCATACGCTGGCAACCGTACAAACAAACTAACTCTTCAGCTTTATTATATTAGTAAGCTTATTAATTCCTATAAGTATTAATTTTCCTGATATTAATACAAGCTATTGCCACCGTGTATGAGCATAAATAATATTATGTTTCCTATTTGTATTATAAAAGAAAGGTAATATTACCCAGCGTTGTCAATCCAAACTAACAAGAGGAAAATTGGAAATGCGACCAGTTCCTACTTAATGATATTTGTTAACAAAAATATTACAATCTTCTTCTTCTTTTCGTGTGGTTAGTAACTAACCTGGTGTCAGAGTTTTAATGCTGCCCATGGGCCTCTGACTTAGCATCGCATGCTGTTGAGAAATATCTCTCGGGCATGCCGGTTTCCTCACGATGTTTTCCTTCACCGATATAAGCAAGTGATAATTATACAATACGCACATGAATCCGAAAAATCAGAGGTGCGTGCCTTGGGATCGAACTCGAGACCTATGACTTGGCAGTCAGTGGTCACACCACTAGGCTATCACTGCTTTTTTTATTACAATTACTGTTTGGATTAAGAAAAATCCTATTTTTTTAGCCTGCATGTATGAAGGTCAAAAAAGTAGGCTTTTTTGCGAAAAATTTACGGTCATTATTATTTTTGGAAAAAAATATGAATGGGTGAATTAGATAGAGGGTACAGACGCCACCACATCAAGCTACCGCAATGTGTCAAATTTCTAGATTTTCAACTTTATTACAAGAGTATAAGGTTAATTTTCTATTGAAAATAATTGACTGTTTGGGATCGCTAGATGTGCTGGCATCTACAATGACGGTTACCCTCTTTTGTGGTATGCGAACAAAAGTAAGAACGAAAAAATATCAAACCAAAAAAATGTGGCATCATAACGATAATTATTATAATTTCTACATACTTATATGATTGAGTCTTAGGTTCAATATTCTTAATATTTTTTTTAAAAAAGTAATGCAAAAAAATAAGTGCTTTCATTTATAACATAGACAAATTATTATGTAAAAAAAATCTTAACCACAACAAAGAAGACTCAATATCATTTTAATGATCAGCTACCTAGCTTATATCCTTTATCAGTTACAAAGGTATATTATGTCAGTCATGTTAATTCGGTAACAATTAGAATATTTACTAAACATAATAGAAGTACAGCTATCAATCTACCGTGAGAGGGAATTAACTAACGAACTAACTGTTGTTTTCTGTGTAATTACCATAATTAATGAGTTTCTGATATTTACTCTATCTTTCTAGCGGATTATTTGTAATGTTTAGTGTGTTAAGAGTTGATATTAGTGTACCTATGTTTTAGTTTAATATCAGTGTGGTGATTGCCATAACAGCTGTTAATTTTAATGCTAATTTTAAAATTGATGTTGTGTTCTATTTTTTTTTCAGTCTTCGTTAATGTGCCAGCATATCAAGGTACCTCAATCTGTCAAATTACTTTGATACATTTTCAACTTTATTGCAAGAGCATAAGGTTTATTTTTAATTGGGAAAATTTTACAGTTGTGATAGCTTGATGTGCTGGCGTCTTACTTTACTACAAATTAAGTTACAACAAAATCAAACGTGCAATTCTATCCTTCCATGCCATAAACCAGAATCATCGTGCTGCAAATCGAATGCCAACTAGAGCGATCATGTACACACAGTGGTAATCCAAACTGGTCAATAGAGCGAACACCATTTACGGCCATCATTGGTCGTTATGTGAATCGCAAATAAGATCCAGATTCAGTATGCGATTGGGCAACCAAAAGGTAATATAGAATTCAGCAGAGTTCCAAAGGCAGCGATGGTCACAGAGATAAGGTCGTGTGAATGGGCAGAAGGAAATTTTTATCACTAACATGTATACGGGCGATCATATGAATGCTATCGGTGTACTGTGTTCGTAGACGTGTCATCGAGGATATTGGATTGATTTGGTGAACTAAGTTTTATGAAGATGAGATTTTTTTTCAATTTTCATCACTAAGTGTGGCGATGGTGACGAATTTTAATGAGCAGGGGGACTGTTCCACCCAGAGCGGAAGCAGTCATATACAGGGTGAAATTGAATTTGCGAAAAAAATATTAGCTGTTCCCTACATTATGACGAGTTATGTGAGCATACTGTATGGAACAGCTGATTTTTTTTGCGATTTCAGATTTGTTCATAATGATGAGTACAATGACCCCTTAAAATAAATCCCATGACTTCAATTTCACCCTGTATAAGTTTGACGTTTCGTATCCTACTACTCTGAGAAGAAAAGCCAAAACAACTCAGTGTATTAACGTAATCAACGAAACAGTTTACCATATTAATTTTAACAAAAGTTTAGTGTACATCATCATTGTTTTATATCTTTATCCAATTAATTTCCTCAAATTCGAAAATACTTTCAAGTTTAACAATAAAACCTGAGAGAACCTTACTCAGCAATACGCCTGCCAGACTTATTGATGCAGCTTCGCTACACTCCACTTCTACGAGGATTTCCGATGACCCAATATTTGATATCACGATGTGCAGCTTTCAATAACCTTTATTGGCTTGAAAGTAGAACAAATAATGTAGTATCACGAGCTTAAATTTATAACAAGAAAGAAAAATAAGTTGATTGCCACAGAAACACGTACATTATGAAAAGATAATAGAGTAGGTTACTTTAGTTTATCATGTCAAATTCTTATAAATCTATTCTCTAAAATGCAAAAAATCGAATAATGTCTTAATACAATATATACAACCTAAAACTAAAATATATATATATATATTAATGGTATTGTTAAAAAAGGGTATTTAGTGGTAAAAAAGGAAAATAGCGTCAAAAAATTCATCCCAATCGCCGTTACTGGGAAATGTGCCCATTTTTTTTTTTACATAAAACATAGACATTTGATAATTTGTGAAAGGCTGGATGTGGCAACGATGACTGAAAAGTTGTGTGGAATTCGGTTGTCATGGTATGGGCATGTTATGCGGACGAATGAGGAAAATGTTGTCTAGAAATTTTTGAGTTTGAATTTGGATTAATTTGGATAATTTTTTATACAAGCAGAGGAACGGTGGATGGATTGTGTGAAAGATGACATAGCTAGAAAGGGAGTGACTAACAAGATGACGACTAATAAGAGAAGTATGGAAGAAAAACACATGTTGCGCCGACTTCAAATAAATTGGGTTAAGGGCAGGAGAATGATGATGATGACGATAGTATGTGGAAGGCGCAAATTTGTGACATCGAAGGAACACCAAAGCTATCTAGCGTGACAAGCGACGCCAAAACATACGATACTGCAACGGCTTCAAAAATATGTGTCAATGCAATATAAATGGATATGCCCTGCATCACAAATATCTATATGTTCAGTTAAATTCAGAAGAATGTGATACCACGTTGCAATGGAAAACATCTGACATCACTTTGGCAGTATTTCAATATCTTAAAACCTTACAACGAGTACTGAAAATATGGTGAGATGACCATATTAGATGGAAAAACTTATTATATTGTTTAAGCTGTGTCCATTCGCCCTATGCCACGGTGCAATATCCTTCGTTATATATAAGGTCTGTCAGTCAACGGCGTTTTGAGTTAGGTCTACAGTAGACAGATGGACTGACGGGTCGCGGCCCGACCACGTTTTTTTACTCTGTGACAAATGGCCCCTTTTGCCGCCCTCGTAATTGGTCGAATTTATGATATAGAAGAAAACTTAGACGCACTTTTTTCTGGGCCTGTGAAAAACGGTTTTCTTTTTTTCCTTTGATTTTCGTCTCGAATAATTATTTTTGAGTTAGGGATTTTCTGTCACGACCTAGCTTGTACTTGCTGAGGTATTGTTTCTTATTTTTTCGCTCTTTTTCGTTTAAATTTTCCATTGAGAAGATATGGATATCGAATTACTTAATATGCTTTAAAATATAAAAAATATTAAGTTGAAATAGACTTAGATAAGATTGTGGTTTGTAGACTGCTTACTACTTGCCAAAACGCACTAAAAAAATGCGTACCCATAAATTATGTAACATTTCACTTTGATGTTATGAGATAACTTTCATGCTGACTTTAATCAAATTTGCAACCACAACTTAGCCGTATTTCGAGATTAGCAAAGTTAATGTCAACAAAAACGACTACAGCGGACTTTGAAGGTGGATAGCTAAGATCAGTAAAACTATTCTAACGGTAACTACAGACTTGTACGTTAAACGTCGTTAGAAATTGTGAAATATCATGGTGTAACTGGCGTATAGTATGTTCTTATTCTATGCAATGACAAATTGTCAACGATACTACCTATTAACATCATAACTCTTCTTCGTGTTAATTTACATAGATAACTCACATAAATAGTTTAAAGGCGTGGTGAATATCAAAATTAAACATAAAAAAGTACATCATGCAATAAAATTGTTACTAAAGAGATATTCAGTGAATTACAAAACGCAAAGAAAACCGAATGAAATTCGAACAGAAAAATTCATACGTGGAAATTAGGCTTCCTACATTCATTAAGGTTGTATCTGATGAAGCTAACTGCCGGTTTCTCCGGTCCGGTCGCAGCCACACTGGTATTTACCTTTATAGCTCTGTCGGTCCGTAACGCTTACATCTTGATATGCATCTGAGCCACTTCCCTCGTCAGCTGAGCGCGAAATCGGGTTAATTCACGACGGAAATGTCCGAACCGTGAGCGTGGTCACTTATTCTGTTTGGAACGAATATTTTTGTTGAGTAAAAAGGTATTGAGGACCACACTTTTGACGTTGTTTACGGATAAAGTATGTACATTTTATTTGTAGGAAAATATTTTATTCAATATTTTCTGTTTTTGATTTTATATTTGACTATTTGCACCAGCATTACGTCTATTGATCGGTAGCATGTAGTAACACCACTGCAGAGCAAACGTATAGTCACCAGCGTATCAAGTTATACTTAACTATCAAAGAACATGGAACAAAACGTACCCACCCATGTAGCAAATTGAAATTGGTACCATTAGAAAGGTTTTCGAAATAATATATATTTGTTGTATGGGGGCAACTTTGTAGCTTGCGGGGGAAAAAAGATATTCGACGTTGAAAATGCCGAAAATCCTTAGTAAAATCGACTCACCCACGTTCGACGTTTTTGCGATTTTATCCGTTACGTACTTCGAACTATTATGCACTAACGTCGGTTTGTTGTAATTGGCATTCAATATGCAACCAAAATGCAGATTTCCGTCGTTTCTTCCTCGCCGTCGAGGCCCGTCGCGACGACCCGGTCCATCCCCATCTCCCCGATCCTTGCTCGCGCCAGCCCGCGTTGCCGCTGAGCCAGTAGTTTTAAATAACCCCGATCCAGCTGCCTTGCTTTCCTCCCCCAGCAACGCCCTAAGCCGAGGTCCGTATCCCACAGGGGGTGCCCTTAGCGGGTAGTCGCTTAGTTTGTAAGTTTATTTTTAGCCTTGGCTGGAGGCTACAATTCTTTTGTGGCATCCACAGGCAAGTCCGGTTAAGCAGTAGACAACCCTAAGGTAGAACTGCGAGATGCCATTTAAAAAAAAATGATCTATCTTTGAGCGCACTCATTTATGAAAAATTATGTTTTTGCTGTATTTTGTAATAAAACTGTGCTTTTTAGGATTGGTGGTTTTTATTTAATATTTTTTCCGTACCAAAAACGAACGGTAGGAAGCTAAGTCGGTCTCTCTTTAGACAGAAAAACGACTGGTTATTTATTTCGTCTACAGAACAGAAAAAGGTGCGATTGTTTTAACACTTGGCAATTCAAAATGTAATAAAGAAGTTATCATAACTTCGGTCTCCCATACATTCATTCATTCGTTCATTTATTTTTGAGTTAGTCAATTAAGCCTCTTCTAAATGACACCTAGTTTAGAATGCTACAAAGGTGGGTACAGGCTCCATACAAAACTATCCATTGTTTTTTATCCAAATGATTTAAAAAATAATCAATCTACTGGGCGCATTCAATTCGATAACATTTAAAAAAAGTACCATCCTCACGAAAAGGAGAAGAAGAAACCTTAAAACATTGCCAGTGAAGTACAAAATCGATTGAAAAAAATTGACAGTAAGTGGTACCTTGATGTGCTGGCGACTGCACAGAGAAGGCACAAGCATTGATCACCACGCTTTCTCAAATAGCTGAGCGATTTCAGACTTATATTTACTACATACCATTTTTTTGAGGGTGGCATCCATCTTCCTTCCGTAGCCCTTTATGTTCCGGGGTAGCAGTAACCCTTTTGGACAATGCCGCTTACCCGGCAGGCTCGGCCCTAACGGGCCACTTCATATGCTGACATCTCTTTGAGGCGCGAGAGGAACATGTACGCGCCGGCTTCTCTAGCCAGTCCTCAAAGATGGGCCTTACCGCCACTATCGTGGCGTGACCTGCAACTACATACCTAAGACCAGGTTTCCTCACGATGTTCTTCCTTCACCAACGTCAGTAATGTTCAAGAATAACTCAGAAAGTATCTTTTTCCCGGACGACATCGATACGGTTGAGTACTTCGACGCCTCAGTGTTCTTTTATTTTGTTTTTATTTGTATATAGTTAGTTCGATAGTCATTTATTTTAAGGATATATAACTTGTTAATATGTAGGAAACATTACATGAATGAATGAATGAATTGAAAATTCACATTGGTAGGTACTTGTCCGGATTTGAACCCACAACCTCGTGCGTTAAAGGCGAGGCCATAAACACTGAGCCACCACGATATTACTGTTATAAACTTTATAATTGTACCTTAACCTAGCTATCTGTCTGGCTGACTTCATAACAACTAAAAGCTCCTACCTGTAAATGGTTTAAATGAAATAAACGCTTTGACTTTGACTAACTAGTTCTAGACTTTTGTCATTGAAATAAAAGGAGAATAATTTAAACAGTAATTATTAGATGGAGGACTAATAGCAGATAATGAGATAGTTATACGTAAAATAGCTGTGTAATACAAAATGACCCTCTCAATTTGATAAATATATTCGAAACCTATGTATATACACATTATTATACACAGCTAAACCCTCAAGGGAACTTTTCCATATTCTTTCAAAGTTATTTGCTTTGGCTTTTTTTTTTTTTTTTTTTTTTTTAAGGCTGGGAAATCATCCAATGACTGCTCCCGCTCTGGGTGGAGCGGAAGGGAGTGTCAGACTCTTACTGACTAAAACCCATCCATGTTCCTTCCGTAGCCCTTTATGTTCCGGGGTAGCGGTAACCCTTTCGGACAATCCCGCTTACCCGGCAGGCTTGGCCCTGAGGGGCCCCTTCATATGCTGACATCTCTTTGAGGCGCGCGTGGAACATATACGCGCCGTACGGCACGGGTCTGGTGCTGATCGGACGGTGAGTCACCCATTACTCACCGTCCGCAGGCGCGCGCCTACGGTGGCCGGGAGTCGTCACGTGGCTCCCGACGCCCGGAGCGTCTCCCGCGGCGGCTGGGACGGGAGGACCTTTCTCTCTCCCATCCCGCCACCTCCTTCGCGAGCATAACTTTTTCGCAGAAGGAGGTGACTGCCTCCCACTCCCTCTCGCCCCGGACCATGGCTTGCACCAGGGCCGGGCGCGAGAGGTCGCCGCCGCCGATCGCCTCTACGAGGACACGGCGGTGCTCCGCCCAAGCGGGGCAGGTTTGCACCGTGTGCTCTACCGTGTCCTCTGGGCGATCCTCGCAGTGGTGACACCCGGGCGTTTCCTCCCGCCTGATGATGTGCAGGAACCTCCCGAAACATCCATGTCCGGTGAGGACCTGCGTCAGGCGGAAGGTGAGGGCGCCGTGACGCCTCTCTAGCCACTCCTCAAAGAGGGGCCTTACCGCCACTATCGTGGCGTGCCCTTATTTGCTTTGGCTGGGTCAATCTTTGTAGAGACTTTGTGAGTCGCCACGTCAGCGTTTGTTAGGCCTTCCTTTGTGTTCTCGAATTTCCACAGTCAACATGTCATTTGATGAGTCTTTTTGCATAGTCGAAGTCATATTTAATTAGCACCACAATTAGTAATAGTACTAATGTTAATGTGGCTAGCTCAGATTCTTTAAACTAGTTTGTAAGACAACAGGAGATACCACTAAGAGTATAGTTTCGCTTAATAACAAAAAGGTATCTTCTAGCTCCAAAAATAACTGTAAAAAAGGGGCTAAGCAGAAATCCTTGACATTATTTCATCAAAATATTCAAGGTTTTTCATCCAAACAATTAGAGATTGAATTGTTTTTAGAAAAAACAATGTATGACATTATTTGTTTTACTGAGCACTGGTTAAAAGATTATGAAATGTTGGTTAATTATGAGAATTATAATTTGGCCAGTAGCTTTAACCGTAAATCAACGCTGCGTGGTGGTTCACTAATCCTAATTAAAAGTTGTATTAAATCAAAAACTCGTGAGGACATAGTTAAACTTTCGGTTGAGCATAGCATTGAGCTCTCTTGTGTTGAGCTGGATAAGCATGTTATAGTGTGCGTTTACAGACCCCCTAATTATCAAAACTACTCAATATTTGAGGCAGTCATGGAAGATGTTTTGGCAAAACTTGCTACTGGTAATAAATCAGTAGTTATCTGTGGTGACTTTAACATTAATATTTTAGAAAATAATTCCAATTCAAGTAGATTATTAAATTTGTTTAAATCATTTAATTTGTCAAATGTGTTTTTAGAACCAACCCGAATAACTATGTCTACTGCTACATGCATTGATAATGTTTTCTGTTGCTGCGACTATTTAGATAAAGCCATAGTTAATTATCTCCCTTCTGATCACAGTGGTCAAACTGTAACTTTTGAGTCCAACACAACAATACAAAAAATCCTAATACAATCCAGACCTATAACATCTGTTAATTTAAATAAATTTAATATTGCATTAAATTGTAAGTTAAGTGATCAGGAACTATCTTTAAAAAATATTAATATTTTGTATAAGGAATTCTTTAACGTAGTGCAAACTAAGTTTAATAATTGTTTTAAGAAGAAAACTAAAACTATAAACCCTAAATTTGTATTTAGTGACTGGGCCACTAAAGGACTCAGGAAAAGTAGGGAAAGACTTTTCGAGCTTTATGGCCTTAAGCCTTTTATTAACACAGAATCTTTTAATAAGTATGTTGCTAAACTCGAGAATTTTTAAGAAAACTTGTAAAGCAGCTAAATCCAAATACATTAGCAACAAGGTTAAATCAGCTGAAAATAAAATAAAGACGGTTTGGAAAATTATCAACAACGAAACGAACAGGAGCAAAAGACATAGTTCAGATTACGTACTGGAGACGTCATGTGGTTCCATTTGTGATAGCAAACAAGTAGCTCAAGAATTTGTAAATTTCTTTACCAGTATTCCCCTAAAAACTACTGAAACTCTAAATTCCTCGCCTTCCCTCTCTTTTGATTTAGTAAAGGCAAACGTTTCACCCTGCCTGATTGAATTCAACTTTAAGCATATTAACCCCATAATAGTGATTAAAACTTTTAAACAAATTAAAATCAAATTAACCGAAGATATTTGGGGAATGTCCAGTAAAGTCTGCACCTCGATCATTGAGACAATAGCACCTTACTTAGCCTTCATATTTAATTTATGTGTGGATCAAGGCATCTTCCCGGATTTAATGAAATACAGCAAGGTAATACCACTTTTCAAATCCGGGGACAGTAAAGACACCAATAATTATAGACCCGTATCTGTGCTGCCGGTTTTCAGCAAGATCTTTGAAAAGATAATGCTTAATCAAATGCTTAATCATTTTAACACGAATAAAATACTTAACGATCAACAGTATGGTTTCACCAAAGGACGTTGTACAACTGACGCCGGTGTGACCTTATTAAAACACATTTTCAATGCGTGGGAAGAGGCTCAAGACGCCATCGGAATCTTTTGTGACCTCTCCAAGGCATTTGATTGCGTTGATCACGAAACCTTGCTGTTGAAGCTAGAGCATTACGGACTTGGAAAACTTGCGCTTAGTTTGGTAAAATCTTATTTAAACGATAGACAACAGCAAGTTCAAATAAAAGGTGTCAATTCACTCGGTTTAAAAGTAAAAATGGGTGTGCCACAAGGTTCTATATTGGGTCCTTTCCTCTTTTTAGTATACATAAATGATCTTCTCCATTTACTAAAAAATCAACCACAAATGGTGTTATTTGCTGATGACACTTCTTTAATTTTTAAGATAGATAGACGTGCAAAAAATTTTGACGACGTAAATAACGCCCTACTGCAGGTCCAAAATTGGTTCACTGCAAATAATTTAGTATTAAATGGGAAAAAAACTAAGTGCATAAGATTTTCTTTACCAAATGTTAAAAGTAGTGATTGTGAGATAGTATTGAATCAAGATAAACTAGATTTTGTCGATAAAACTGTTTTCCTAGGGATCACGCTCGACTCAAGGCTACAATGGGGTCCTCATTTAACATCTCTTGCAGGACGGCTAAGTTCTGCAGCATATGCTGTCAGAAAGATCCGTCAGTATACTGATGTAGATACCGCGAGGCTAGTCTATTTTAGTTATTTTCATAGTATCATGTCTTACGGTATTTTACTTTGGGGCCGAGCTGCAGACATCGACTCTATTTTTATTCTGCAGAAAAGAGCTATCAGAGCCATATATAATCTCCGTAGGCGCGATTCTCTAAGAGAACGGTTTAAGGTTATTAACATCATGACTGTACCTTGTCAATATATCTATGAAAACATCATGTACGCAAGGAAAAATATGCATCTTTTTAGTAAAAGAGGTGAAAGACACAATTATTTCACTAGAAATAGGGACAAATTAGTTCAACCAGGTTTCAGGCTGGCTAAAGTAGATTCATCTTTCATGGGGTACTGTTTAAAATGTTACAATAAAATACCTCCCCACATTCTTGAACTTAATGAAACAAAATTTAAAACTTGTATAAAACGCACACTATGCAGCCAAGCGTATTATAAATTGGGAAATTACATAGCTGATAAAAATGCTTGGGTCAATGCTAGTCTAGCTCCACAAGGGCGCATAAACTAATTGATAAGATTACTAAAAACTGTTGGAGCTGCGGAAGATCAACAACAAAAAAAACTATCTTTGCATTGTATAAATTCAATCTCTTAATATTGTATAATTGTTTAGCACATATGTGAGTACTATGTACCTACTATAAAGCGACCATTTGTTGAGTACGTATACATTGACTTGAATGTGCCCTGGCGGCTGAGAGTATGCCATGCTCACTTTAATGTCTCGCTGATGGTGGCGTGTGTGTTGGATCATTTAGCTCCCTTCAAAATGGTTGAGCTGAATGGTGCTAATATGTGCGTCATGTTCGTGAACGGGCGCTGTCAGTAGGGACTGGTCATCTCTTAGCGGCTAAGGCTTGTTTTAATTTATTTTTTGGATAGTTTTTACATATTTTATATCGGATGCTTTTAACGTTCTGCATCGTTCTCACATGTATAATATTAATATGAACTATGTAACCAATTTTTTGTAACCATATATTGTTTAAAAGAGTGTCCATGGAGTTTCTTGCCCGTTCTTCTCCATAGGTACCTACTGCTTTGGAATGGGCAACTAGCTTCATCTCTCTGACTGACCGACACCTTGACAATTCAAAGTGCCTGTAATTGGTTTATTTGAAATAAATACTTTGAGTTATTCTTTTAGTACGTTCATATACTTGCAACATCATAATCCAAATTCAAACTGAGAAGTTTCGATTTCGATTCAAAAAACGAATTAAAGTTAGTTCTTATTTTAAATAAGTAGAAAAAAAAACAAGTCCTGGTACATTGTTATCGTGGAGAGAAATCAAAATAAAATAAAACGTTTGTTCGGAATAAGCCCTTTGATGCAGAGCCCGGCGCACGACCGCAAATATAGATGGACCTAATTAACTTCGAATCGATTTTGTCCACATTCCGTGGCAGTTCCTTTATACTCTGTTAATGTAAATAATTGGCCAGTGCTTTAACCGAGCAGAAATTATAAAAAGTAGATCGGGGATTTTAATTTCCATAGCTTTTAAATGTGTCCAGCTTTTTAAATAAATCTTTGTTTGATTTCGCAAATGGATTTTAATCTTTAAAATGAGAGTTAGTTCCTTTCACTCGATTATTTCATATCTATTGAGGCGCCAGGATCAGCGGGATTGTCCGAAAGGGTTACCGCTACGCCGGAACATCAAGGGCTAAGGACACATGGATGAGTTTTAGTCAGTAATAGTCTGACACTCCCTTCCGCTCCACCCAGAGCGGGAGAACGCATTGAACGCTCTGGGAGAACGCTTTGGGTGTTATTCGATTATTTTCCACCCTCAAAACAAAAAATTGATCAGAATAAGGTTTAATGTTGATCAGAATATGGTTTGCGGCTGTAATAAGTACAGAGAGATACAGAACTGTAAACATAAAAATCACCGATACAACCCTCTACGTCGCCGCGTCGGTACGTAATTATTACTCTAAGGAATAACTATTTCATGAAATCATGACATTTGAGGGCAATTCTAACTTAATGATTATAATTCTGTTAAATACTTGCACCGGCCGCAAATTTTATTTTGATCAACGTACAACCTAACACTGACCTCCAATTGCAAAAAAACGTGTGAAAATTTTAATATCGCGGGCTATTCTGGCACATTCCCCTCAAGAAATAGATTCAAATCTTAAACGGATCAACAAAAACATAACCGTTCCATTTTAAAATTCCAGATCACGGGTTTCGTATAGCGCTGCCTAATAAATATTTACGCTCCCTCACTGTAACTACTACAAAATTGTATGAAATGGAAATTATTCATGAAACTATAATAAACGTCTTGGGAAAGAAACGCCTCAATTTTGTTGCTTAAACGTTAAAAGCTGCAGCTATGAATTTTGTATGAAAATTGACGTAACCGAAGACGCAGTATGAAATTTTAAATCACGATAGGATTTATTGCTGCGACGTCATGCTCTATAGTTCCGTGTTTTCCGTATTGTGTTAAAGTTTATTGGTATAACGTAACGCTTTTGTCTTCATGGTGTTATGAATTGGAAACCTTGGCACGATTTCCATTGATTTCTACTGTATTACGTGTCATGGAATACACATATGACATTGCTATGTTTGTTGATAGTACTGGGAACACTTGAGTATTGGGAATGGTCTTTGTGTGTGAATCGTGACATAAGATCTGAATTTTGACGACACGGTTGGCGCAGTGGTTGAGCGATTGACTGCTGCGCAGAATGTCGCGGGTTCGATGCCCTCACGGAACAAATATTTGTACGACCTGCAAGTATTTGTTCCGGGTCTGGGTGTTTTTCTCTCTATAATATATGAATGTATTTACAAAAATAAATGTATGTAAGTAGTTTATCAGCCATCTCGTTACCATAACACAAGCATTAGGTTGCTTAGCTTAGGACTATATGGCGTTGTGTGAAATATCCAAGGATTATTATTATTTATTTAATTATGGTTGAGTTAATTTTATTAACGTTGTGTTTAGTTAACCAAGTTCGCCAGTAGCCATGTTGTATGGTACTTGTGTACACCCGCATCGTCATAATATTTGGCTACTAAGGCTTGTTAAATGTCCAAAGTTATTTCCACGATCGTCATAAAAAATTACGACTCAGTTTATAGGAGTAACAGCATTTACTGGGTAAAGGTCTTGTCGCATTTATATTTAAATGAACTTTATTGTGAGTCTGGAATACAAATTTGTGATCTCGACACCCGTCCAACGCTTCGTTGTACATACTATGTAATTACAAAATCTAAAGTCTTAAGTTTACTTTTGTGTTACATTGCGTTTTGCTGAGATTTTACAGTTAATACTTCCAAATGAATTTGTAATAAGGGCGCAATGTATTCTTAAATGTGACTTAAAGTTTTGAAGATTCGTATTTTCTTAATACAGTTCCTTGCAATTTCCAATTTTACATAACTTCGTTCCGTAGCAATTGGCGAGGTCATTCTGTTACGAGTTTCGCTATCGGGACTTCTAAGTCTACTTAAAATTTCAAGTTTGATTTCACATTTATTATACTTAGCGCTTTTGTTCTCAATGTCGTGAATGTCGATTACATTGAGCTAAAAGTTTGTTTTTAAAATATGAGAATTAGGACCAAGAAAGAATATTCATCTTTGAAGAAAATCTATTTATTAATGGAAATGGAATACAACTTAAAAAATTGAATGTCTAGACTTCGTATAGGCTAGTTAAGATTTTCATGTAGTTTAAAGGTTGCGAGGTTATTCGGAATCGCATTATAGTTAATGCGTCTACTCTTGGGTTAATAATAGTTAACTGGAATTTTGACCCACAGTTGTAGACCCATGCAGCCTTTCGATACAGTCGCTACATCTAATGATATTAATTAAAATTAACGAGTGAACGTTCATGTCGGATCAGGGAAGGGACAAGATCATAATATGCAAATGGTAACCCATCGTATTACTGGGCGTGCTAAGCATTACTGAAATACATGGTGACGTCATGTCACACAGTTGAAGGGATCTAATTTACAAGTTAATGAGGGAGAGGAAAGCTGTGCTTTGTTGTTTTACGTTTGAATGAGGAATACATCGGGCGCAGTGCGCTGTGACCGGCCAGTGTGATTTTGTTTTGTTTGTATTCCATTCGTAAATGGATACCTAAACAAAAGCAAGTCGTGGAAAAATAGAGGTGCAGTTGTACCAACGTTAGTGTATAAACCGCCTTAGTAGTTCTCAATTAAATGAGGTAATTCTATTTTTAACAGCTGTCGTCAGTATTTAGAAATAACTCGGTAATGCGTAGTTTTTATTTTATTTTTATAAACTCCGAAGATACTTGTCAAATAAAAAAAATTACCCTTTAGAGTTGATATTGGCAAAACTATTTAGGTACTGAATATTTTCTTTTTCTGTACAAGATCTTTGCTTTTGTTTTCGATCAGACGAATTGTTGACTTTTCTTATAGGGCAATATTTAATCGAATCAACGTTATATTATTAATAATATGCTGGATTAATTTCATAAACTAACAAACGATTAAAACAAAGATATGAAGTTGAAGTCTTAGTCTTATCATTTATTTCAAATGACAATGAAAGCATGCACAAGAAAGGCACTGGCGAAAAAAAAATCTACATATTTGTAGGTTCCCTTCAAAAGGTAGTCTCGTATGGAGAAGAATGGGCAAGGAACTCTACCGTTACTCTTTTAAAATAGTTTTGTATAGGTACATGAATTGTGTAAATATATTAAGGCAATGCACCTAAAATACAATACCACAAAAGGTGAAACGAACAAAAAAAAAAAACGAATACAGCATTTTAACAGGTTTAACCTAACCTAATCAAAACTATTAACAAACTAAAACATGGCGTCAAAATTCCTCCACATTGCTCTCGACTGGTAATGTATGTAAAAGCCAGTCCTATGGTCACGAGCTATCAACCAGTTTTATTAGGTGAACTAACCATGATCATTCGGACCCCACGTCCCAAGAGTATAACCACCAAACTGCATGAAAATAAATTACCGGTAATATTTTCACCGATTGAATTTTTTCGCAGTTGCAGCAGCAGCGCCAACACAGCACGACGAGCCAAGAAGATGAGATGGTGCGAGAGTATATATACACGCTAAAGGTATCCTCCTCTTCCTTAGAAATAAATAAAGATATTCTATTATAGATAATACGGTCTATCAGGTCATATGTATGGTGACCTCTCCGTTAGTTCGGTGACACTGGCCGATATCAGCTAATATGTACTGAGCGGTTCGTGGCAATATTGACTAGCACACGGATTGGCGTCCCTTAGGACCCATTGATATGAACTGATGTATATTAAGATGACATTTTAGGGCAGGATAAAAGGACTGAGGGTTAAGGAGACAAAAGGCTTGGAGCAAATTAATTGCGGATTATAGATACCCATTTTAAATTACGACCATGATAAAAAATAAGGGGTAAACCATATTACTGAAATGTCTAACGTTAATGGCTGTGAATACAAGATGGAACGCTGAAGCTTAAATGTTTTAATTAAAAACATACATCCTAATGTTACGTCATAACTTCATTAACACTAAACTGCAGAGGTTGTAGCATATCCCTTATGAATATGCAAAGTACGTGGTTAAGACACTTAAATTAGCTCGTTATTCAGCGATTTACATACATAATTGTATTGTTTTAATGAGAAAATACAATGTTGCTCTATTATCTACTGAATAATGGATTGAAAGTCGTATAAGGCAGGGGAAGTTGTTAATGAAATTAGACAATATGTTTTGATAATAGTTTTAGGCCGACCTAATAATATACGTGACGAGACGATAAACGTCGCGTCTTTATTCATTTGTTTCACGATCATTAAAAACCAAAAAATAAATGAATAATATAAAAAGATTTTTAAAAGCAAGATTTGAATTTTGTGCTGAAAAGCAATAACTAAAACTTTGAAAAAAGAACTCTAATATTTTCTTAAAAGCTTGAAGCGTAAATGTCTTTCTTACACTTAAAGATAAGCTTTTATTAAAAACTTGTTTAAGAACGTTTTTGATTAATAGCAATATAGTTTTTCGGATCCTATTCAGAAAAACCTTTGATGGGATACCCATAATTATCTTGGAAGTGCATAAAAAATAATAATCCGTCGTCTTGGGCGGTTCGTTATATAGGTTGACAGCTTCCTCCAAGTGCATCCCGTAAATTGCCGTAAAATACAAATGTTCGTTGTATTGAATTTTATATTTAGAATAACGTCACTAAGCTAACTATGCAACAGCTCAATTGGTTGAGGATGATTGCTTTAAAATTCATTTGCAAGATTTAACTCTAACAAACATAAGTTGTGAGTTAAATAAAAGCTATGTAAACGACTATAGGAATTAGATCTATAAATCAAGCACTAGACTAATCAATCCGTCAGGATTGTTGCAATCCATTACGCTACTCCAAAGACCGTATCAAATAAAATGCTCAAAATAGAAGTACAGAGGCCAGCACATCAAGTTACCACAATCTGTCAAATTCTTTGATAGTTTTTCAACTTTATTGCAAAGTCATAAGGTTCATTTTTAATTGGGAAAATTTGACAGTTAGGGATAGCTTGATGTGCTGGCGTCTGTACTTATCTGTCAATAATGTATGTTCATCCCACCGTGAAAGTAAACCAGCTTAAAAAGCGTTTTTTCTTATTTCGGCTAACAAAGTAATTACGTGAGAAAAATAATGCCTCCGCTTAACTTTTTAATCCCCGTGGAGCCGAATTTATGAGCAAGAATTGTGACGCTAAATTCTTCTTAACACGTTGCCGCGGTGGAAATATTTTCAAAAATTTAAAATAGGCTAGGGATCTATTTAGTTCAAAAAGTAGTTTACTACCGATGTTCGCTAGGAACTGTTTGACCCGTGAAATACTTTTTTGTACTTGAAATTCCGGAATTATAAGATTTATTTTTCGTACGTAAATATTATTTATTTATAGGGCTGATAAATGTATTGTAGCACTGAATTTTCAACTAATCTAAAGGTAGCAGTGGGGGCCAGTGGTGTCGGACTACCAAGTGGTAGGTCGTGAGTTCAAACCGAAACAGGTACCTACTTTACTTTGTGTATTTCATTTTGTCACCACTGCTCTCAAAACGTAAAGGAAACCTTCACTTGGAAAACGGCAAGCCATAGAACTAAAAATCGGAATACATGTGATATCCACCAACCCGCATTGGGCCTTTTTTTTTTTTTTAAGGCTGGGAAATCATCCAATGACTGCTCCCGCTCTGGGTGGAGCCGAAGGGAGTGTCAGACTCTTACTGACTAAAACCCATCCATGTTCCTTCCGTAGCCCTTTATGTTCCGGGGTAGCGGTAACCCTTTCGGACAATCCCGCTTACCCGGCAGGCTTGGCCCTGACCCGCATTGGGCCTGCGTGGTGGATTATGGCCCACTCCTTCGACTAGAGATGATGCCTGTGTCCCAGCAGTAGAAACATTATTGGCATTAAGGGCAATACCATAATGTGCAAAGAGTTGAAGTAAATTGATGTTCGCTTGTTATCACCCCCGTCGCGGGGAGGTCAAGTCAGCAAAAAGGCAAAAAGTGTTCTTCGAGTTTTCACGACTCTACAAAAAAGATTTATATTTTGAGATAATTTCAAATTCGGCACGTTACTTGGCGGTAAACATACCGAACAAAAGGTCGCTCCCGAAGAAAGTATTTGTGAAGAAAATTAATGTTTAATATAAGATCGAAATCTTAGCTTTGCGCACCGAAGGCCGTCGGCGGATCTTTTGCATTAAGATGAGGATGCCGTAAATTTTCTGATAAAATATATTCTGCATAAACAATGCGTAACTTCTTTCATGGCTGAATCCTCAATATTGCTAATCCGTGCCAAATAGGGCACTTATTTTTTTTGTACAATCAAAGAAGTTTTCGATCTCTGAAAATGTTGACGAGGCTCTAGAAAAACCATAATGTTACATATCCAAAAATTATGATTTTCTGAAAATATAGGATTTATCATGTTCATTTAATAGCTGGGACACTATAATTCTTGTATTTTCTATAATTCTTGTATCCAGGTAAGTTCATCTTACTGTGAAGGACAGGCCTTCAGTTAGGAGGCTCAGTGGTAGAGCTTGTTTTGTGTGTGTTGTAGGGATTTCCTATGCTATAAAATACAAATACACGGTAATAGTTATTTCAATTATATTGTTTTGTACCGAATACATCCGTCAAGCCGCACGGCTAGTGACAGAGTCGCTTTTCTTTTGTATTATAAAAAACCTGTCAAACTAATCTATTATTTTCAAAGATCAAATGCTGTCAGTTTTTTACCAGCCATGTTCAACATATTGTTTCACTTTGGCTCTACAGTACTACAAAAGTAGGTAAGAATACCAAGCAATCAAAATTAAGCACAGTCGTTCCTGCTAATAGAACCGATGACGTTTCCCGTTCATTAGTTCCTAGTTGGACAAGTCCCGCCTCAAGCTGCTATTACATTGCCTGATCATGTGTCTAGCTCAACTCACTTGAGTCCTATTATTCGACCGGAACGTTGCGAACTTTTGTCAGATGTCGAATTTCGTAATAGCCTTGTTCCTAATTTAATTTCTAACATCCTGTATTCCGGGCAGTTGTGAGTATAAAGGTTTAGTGATTAAATCATTTAATGTCAATTTTAGGTAGATTTAGGTTCTTTGAGGAAAAATACTTTTAATCAGTTGTTAGCAATTGCAACGTTACTTTAGCGTTAAATTGGTGATTTTGAGAGATTTAAAATGATAGATCTAAAATTGCCAAATTCTGGAACTTTTGAAAAATCCTCTGGCTAAATAAAATAAATATGATGGCATCCCTTGCTACACACTAATTGACATTGCTTAAGAACTGTAATTACCACATTGCATACTAATATAAAACTTGTCTACATTAAAATGCAGAAAATGGCTTCACCATGTCCATCAACGAAAACTAAAAACTAGGTGCGTAGGAAGCAAAGGTGCCGTAGTTGGGATGAATATATCCAGAGAACCAACTTTACCAACCTACTCTTTTAAGACTTTAAACTTCTTACGCGCTTTCCTGTTATCTGTAAGAATAGAACGATTATCTATGTCTTTTTTTTAATTTGAAGCTGCTTGGAGTAAATTTTCATTTATTTTCAGAAGTAAGTTTAAAATTTTAATTTTAAAATATATAAAAAAATATACCTAATTAAGACCAACTATTATTATTATTATTATATTATTATTCAAGAATGAAGGCATTGCTTTTAAAAACTGAAACCCGACTATGGATATTCTCTTTGACAAGAATTCCAATGGCTAAAAATACTTTAGCTATGGGTATTTTTAACCCATAGCAAAGGTTTCAACATAGCGCACATGGACGAGCAACTGAAATATTTTCCCTTAAGTTGAAATGTTATCGTTATTATTTATTAAACCATTTATGCACACGCATATAAAG
Organism: Hyppa rectilinea; assembly: GCA_951799385.1. Lineage (NCBI taxonomy): Eukaryota > Metazoa > Arthropoda > Insecta > Lepidoptera > Noctuidae > Hyppa > Hyppa rectilinea. The sequence goes on along the minus strand of OX637311.1, from coordinate 9,684,077 downwards.
AGAAAAGGAGAAAGGAACCAAGAATATGTACAAAGTTGATGCTTATTTCTAAAGAAATCTCTTCCGGTATACCTTTTTTTAGCATACCTGCTATAGGAAAGTAGATAAAAAATAGGTACAGTCAAATTGTGTAAGTAGAAGAGTAAACAAAAACTTAAAATACCATTTCAGATACGAATCTACATGGTCTTCACATGATCTGACCAAGATTATTATAGCATCTGGACTTAAAAGAGGCTGTGACCTCTTTGTTTCAGACTTATTTCTTATAGTAGGCAGTTAAGAAAAGACTATTTTAGTATTATTACCTACTAGCTGCCCCCACGCGGTTTCACCCACTGTTAGGCTCCTATTGGTCGTAGTGTGATGTTCATATAATAGCCTATAGCCTTCTTCGATAAATGGACTATTCTACACAAAAATATTTTTTCAATTCGGACCAGTTCCAGAGATTAGCGCGTTCAAACAAACAAACTCGTCAGCTTTATAATATTACTATAGACTAGCTTCTGCCCGCGACTTCGTACGCGGATCCTGTTGCTTATGCCAGCGACAACGGGATCGCCATTTATGTTATTTTTTATCATTTCTCCCATTTAAATCCTTTATCACACTGAGCTATAATATTATTTCATTCCAACAACCACCAAAACATACAGTCCATTTAATTTTGTCATCGTTTTAATTTTGTCATCGTTTTAATTTTGGTAATCGCATTATATTATATTCCCCACTTGTCTCTAGAGACCTAGAAGACAATGCGTAGATACGCTTGGAACTCAAGCACAATTCTCTATCCGTGAACGTCTCCGACTCGCGAGACAATACATGACGTTCACGATCAGCGGTCAGTCGGACATCACGTGCCCCAGGTCTCTAGAGACCTAGAAGTCGATGCGTAGATACGCTTGGAACTCAAGCGTAATTCTCTTTCCGTGAACGTCTCTGACTCGCGAGACAATACATGACGTTCACGATCAGCGGTCAGTCGCGCATCATATTCTCCACTGGACTCTAGAGACCTAATGAATACGCTGAGAACGCAGGCGTGCTTCGCGACACGAAGATGTTTCCACGCACCGAGTTGTAGCCTAATGTTCGCGAACAGCATCAAGTCTCTCCTGACGCTCTTCGGTAGATTCTTGGGATCTTATGATCCTCAATCTTTTAGCTCTCTTGGAACATTGGGAAAGATTTGACCTCTTTCTAGGCATGGTCATAGTTTTATTGTGAAGATACCTGATCAATAAAAATCTAAATTAAAATGACTGCTCCCCTAGGGGCGTTACCGGGTAGGCTACCGTGTCACGAAGATAAATGGAAAAGGAAATTAAACACTCAAACAAAATAAGCCCGAAGGCATATTCATACGATAAAATAAAAAAATAAATAGGAGTTTTGGTCAGTAGAGTCAAATTTTCAATGATATACCATCGTCATCAAAAATCAGTCCTAAACTGTTACCGCCTTCACCGCGTGCAGGTACTCCCAGTTTATGTTATTTTATAATTACACAGTAAAATTAGTGATAGCTTTGATTTTCACATCAGATGTTTCTGATCTTCGATTTTTATAAGTCAACAGGAAATGCTCATCAGATTGAACAACTTTTGCTAAGACGTCATTCCTATGTGTTTTGTTGTAGCTAGGCTCTTGGAGTTCCACAACAGGTGTTCCAGATCTTCGATTTTCATAAGTCAACAGAGAGTGCTCATCAGATTGAAAAACTTTTGCTAAGACGTCATTCCTATATGTGTTATGGTGTAGCTAGGCTCTTGGAGTTCCACAACAGGTGTTCCAGATCTTCGATTTTATAAGTCAACAGAAATGCCCATCAGACCGATCTACTTGTGGTAAGACGTCATTCCTATATGTGTTATGGTGTAGCTGGGCTCTTGGAGTTCCACATCAGGTGTTCCAGATCTTCAAATTTAGTTTCTCAGCAGAAAATGCTCATCACGTGGAACAATTTTTGTAATAGTATCTTTTTTGTATCTCTTATAGTTTAGCTGGTCTGTTGCGGTTCTGCATCAGGTGTTCATGTTTCCAAGATAGCCTATATGTTGCCCAGACTTAATACCTATACAACAAAAAAACCGTTGCAATCCGTCCAGTAGTTCCGAAGATTAGTGTGTACAAACAAACGGACAATTTTTTTTTTGGATTCGTGCTCTATTACTGTTTCTAAACCCCCTTCAATTATTTTTTTTGAATATATTCAATGTACAGACACAGTTTTTTTACTGTTTTATTATATGTATAGATTTACAGAGATATTATTATTCACAGTAAAGATAATTTTATATCATTTTATTAATAGGCAATGTAGTATGAAAATCAGAAACTTGGTTTCGTTTGAATAGAGAACTTTCAGCGAAATTCAAATTAAATTAACCCTGTAGCTTTCACTTTAACATGACTGATTATGACCCCGCACATTTATAGCACAATAATTATAATCGTTTTATTTTAACGTTTTATGTATCATTGAAACATATGAAACAGTTATTTAATTTGTATTTTTTTCGAGTTCTTCCCAAGCACAAGTGGCTTTATTTTTCTTCCGTATTAAGCACAAAAGCTCTTCAATAATATTCTTCTAATACCACTAAGAAGGCTGCAATAATCAAGTTACGTAGATCCTTCCTATAAACTGCACGCGCCGCATTTGGGACGCACTTGCCCAAGGACCCTTGACCTAAAACCTCTTTGTCAGACGAGTGTAGTTACAACACTCTTCAACCCCGTTTTTATGGATGAAACAAGTATGGCTCCGTTTTTATTCTCGGTATTGTTGTACTTGCTGGTTCGTGACGTCTTGGATTTTGTAAAAAAGTAATTGCTTTAGTGTACTTGAGGTTTTTTAAAAGAGTAGTACAACTTTGGTTAATGTAATATTGCGAAGGCAAAAGTCACTATTTTTGGAATTGTGTGTGTGCATGAGGTTCTAAGTTCAACTAGTCGGGCAAGTTGTTGGGTTTTGTGTTGGGCTTTTCTATCTAAAAAATTCTCAGTAGTAGTAGTCTGGATTTGTGGCCAATTGATGTGCTTGCCCCCTATAACATGGGACTTAAACATAACTAGCGTAATTTGTATGTACTATAAGTACACCTTTATAGAACTCTTCGGGGAAGCAAAGCAATTTTATGTTATGTATGTTTGTGATATTAACCAGTGGCGTGCACACAGTTTTAAGACAGGGTAGGCAGAAAATTTTACTCACCAAAAATACTACACGTTGGTTTTGGTTCGTCGTCTTGTCGATTGATAATGTAGGTAATTGCCAAATGCCAACTCAAGTATCCATAGATTGACTGATTTTATAGACATATCAATTTACGGATATTCGAAGTGGCCTTTCGGCGCGTTTATTTGATGTTTTGTAATGTTTGTGTGAATTGCAAAATTTAAATAAAATCATTGAAAAGATGGTGGTGTGAATATACTAAGTATAGGTATAGGATTGTTTTATTTGTATATTAAATCTACACGCCTTTCTTTCTGTAAGAATATCTGCAATATGGAATCGTAAAAGTTGGGAAGGCGTTTTATTTCCGTAAGAAGGTTTTTTTCTATTGAAATCGTGGAAAGATCTGTAAGTCGTTGCTGGCCTTGTGTATTTCTTAAATAGGTGTGTATACGTTTTAGCGACGAGAATGACCTTTCGGTTGAAGCACTGCTCGCGGGAACTGTAACAATTAATTTTGCCAAACGCAGTACTTCGGGAAAAACTGTAATTATGTTATTTTCGTAAAAATGTTCTATAATTTTGTAAATACTAAGGTTTTTGAATTCGGCAGATTTATAAACACATTTGAGCTCATTGATAAGGCGGTCTTAGTTAAAGTCGTATAATTTATAAACATTTACGAATTGCGATACTAATTCAACCGGAAAATTGTCATTATATTTATTGAAATTTTCGCATGAAAGTAGTCCAAAAATTTTTAACTCTTTCAGATTTTTATATCGGTCGCGACATTCGATGGATATATTGTCTATAATTTCAATAAAAATCCGCTTAAAATTGGTTTTCGCGTCCTCAACATTACGTTTTCGTTTTGGCGGCCCTGTGCTTATTTTTACGCCTTCAAAAATTAATTCAAACCTAGATCTGAATGATTCCAAAAACGATTCAAAGTCCCTAATTTTTTTTATGCAATAAGTCACATCTCATGTCTTTTTTTGCATAATTTCGTAAAGCACATCAGTTTCTGTGAATATTAAATATTATCGAGATAGGTCGTCCAACACCGGATTTGCAATTAATACAACCTAAAGGTAAAGTTAATCGTAAATTTAATACAAAACAAAATGATTCGCGTTGCTTAACGAAACTTCATGTGTTTAACGAAATTTTCGTTAAACACATGAAGTAAAAACTGGATTAAAAATATTTTAAATTGTGTAACAAATACGAAACTTGACTTAATGTCTCGCCATTCCAAGAGTCTTCGTTTTCAGCCATATCCTCAAATAAATCAATTAAATGTAAAGAAGAATTGAAAATTACATTTACAGTACGCGAATTGTAAGTCCATCGAGTGTCAGCAACGCGAATCATATTGTTTTGTATTAAATTTACGATTAACTTTACCTTTAGTTTGTATTAATTGCAAATCCGGTGTTGGACGACCTATCTCGATAACTTGTTTTTTTTCACTGAAAGATAGTTTTGAAAACACATCATATTTTATTTCCTCAATACACACACCATCTGAACCACTTTCACAGACAATATTATCCATTTTTCACTCTAATAACAATGTTAAAATCCTAAATATCCGATAGCTCAAGTCACAAACACAACACACATAAAACAATATGGCTGTTAATGACTATTAAAATTACTAAAAAGGAAAATTTAATACGACAAAAAAATGATGACTATCAAAATATATAAAATTCAATGAAACAATGTTACTTCTTAAAATATTTGCACTGCATAGCAAACTTTCGTTCGTAAATGTTCGGAAGAGATCGTAATTTTTCGTGTTAGCTTTAAAGAATAACCAGTGAGACACTGGCTGTTCATGCAGTTGTGTGCGTGATTTTTGTCATTGTGTGTCAGCAAAGCCCACGTAGCTATAGAAACGCACACACATAAAAATCCGTATCACCACGACATTCTACTGAGCACACATACAAAACATTCAGACACGAATAGTTTGTGTCTATGCCGTGGCGCTAGTGCAGCGCGAATCGATGATGTGAAATTACTTGAACGACCAACTGTATCGGATCATAATGATAACACACCGGCCACTCGATAGGTGGAGCTGATTTATGTTTTAAGATTTTTATGTTGTTTTGTTTATTGATAAAATAATATTAGATCTATTATCAGAACTAGGGTAGGCAGTGTCTTTTTGTCTTTATGAAACGCACGCCACTGATATTAACCTATTTAGAAAGATCGTTTTGTCCTACTTGCACCACAAATCAACATACATAATTGTTTTATAAATATCAGTCCATCTCTTTCATCTTCAAACGATTGATAGAAACATAACGATGTTTTAAATACGTTGAGCACTTGTGTGGTGCAAACGGCCGTTAATGTTTTGTAATTATATTTTTTGGGCACTGATATAAATCTAGTGGGTAGGTAGGAACAGAAGAAAAGCTTGCAGGCCTTGTATTTAATTTATTAAAACTTTGTGTGTTAGTCGTTCCTCACCAATATGAAAACACAAACAGCCGACAGCCAACACTATAATACGCACAAAACAAAACCCACTTACCCTCTATAACCTTCGGATAACAATCGAAACACATTTCTGTGTTTAAGTACATATCGGGGAGGCTATAGAGAGACACGGTAATAGAAACGAGCCACTTTAATGGTACCCCGGACACTATTTTGTCACTAATAATACCGGTTTAAGGCCACTAAACACGGCCGTTAAAGAGGTGCGTCGAATGGAACGCTAAAATTGTGTTCTATCGCGTCAGATTCAGAATAAAGATAGAATATTTTGTATACCAAGAACTTAACTTTACTTGTTATAGTTTTCTTAGTAAATTTGGTTCTCCGTTATTATACAATGCTTGTGTATAATACACGTCACGTCACGTCACTCAAACGTCGTTGTCTATTATACTTCCTATGGTTTGTTTCTTGTTTATACCGATTTCCTCATTCATTTGTAACTACTAAGAGAATCTGAATTTTAGAAATTTTGCATTTTTAGCAGTAAGCCTTTTAGTGTTATAGTCATCTGAAGGCACGTTGCTAAGCGCATCAAAAAATCAATTAGTTAATTGGAAAATACGGGTTAACATGAAATTCATTCTCTATGGGAATCTTGTATTGGACGAGACGAAATCTGTAGGAGCTGTGTTACGTACATATGCGATGCTTTGTATTCTTCCGATAAATTATTGAATGTTTAGGCTTGGATAAGTTTTTAATATAATATGTAAAAGTAAAAAGCGATGTCATCACTTGCAAAGTATACCTAGTGATGACACGTGGAGTAAGGCAGTGACGAAAGGCGTCCAAGGACTGGAAGGTTCAAACCTGGAAGAGGCTGGCACAAGAACATGGGGATTGGCAGATGAAAAGAGCATCTATGCTCAGCAGTTGATGAAGTCAGGTGTTGCATCTTGAATAATACTTATGTACCTATAATGAACCATGACGATGTAGCAATAAGGATGACTATTCGGTTACTTCCAGTATTTGATGAAAGTAGTTACTTTTTGTACCACTTCACTCGTTAACATTACGGACCAATTAGCTGAAATCACCTTGAACTTCTTAATGTCACAATAATCTACTTCGATGTCAATTACCTATTTGTGCCTCCACCTACGTTAATGTATTTATTTTTGTAATATAAGACCGTATTTCACCCTACTTTGAGGTTACGGGCGTATTACGTAGATAAATATGTTTTTTTTTTTGCTGAAATCCTACAAAACCAATTAAGGACTCATTTTACGACCGGCTGATTTTCTGAGGACATACAAAAACATTTTTCTTTTTCCTGCTTTTACAGCAGCTAAAAAGAAAAACATTTAACTGCTCAATTTGCTGCGTAAATTCTCAAAGGCAAGAGTCAACTGACGTGAAGGGATGTTAGGAACTAGAATAATTTATCGGTTCTTACGTGGAACTCAATCGTGTCGGATGAAGTTGGCTTTAAGCACACACAGTGTTAGTTGATACTTGATACCCCGTTGGGTTCCCACATTAATTACACAAACAAATTGGATTGACTTAACACCTGCAAAAGTTGAGCGTATCAAAGAGAACAATAGTGTAGTAGAGTATTTCCCGCAATGGAACTCAAATTCTGAGGTGAGCTTTGAAAAGTGAGATATGAGAACTGAGTCGACTGCATGCGAGTATTATTATGTAAGCAGGTATTATTTTACTATTCTAAGAATTGTGTGGTTGCTCGCTAAGAAGGGATAAGTTTTGCTATTTATTTTCATGGTTGTAGGAGTACCATTTTGATTCAAGTGTCAAAATGACAGCCATGACTTATTCTTTGTGTCGAGTGATGAGAATGGTTGTTGCCATGCTGAAAATGATTATGAGCCTTCCAAAAAAGTTGGCTATTTAGCTTGTGTTCTGGAACTTTCATACTTGCAGGATAAAATTAAGTTAGTTAGCTAGTGAACCTCTGCAGACGTGATGGGTATCTTACATATTATGTAATCATGATCAAACAATGATGATTTTTAGGGGTCATCAGTAAATATTTTTTTTGTATTCTTCATGTATATTTACTTGTTTTTTGTATACTATTTTTTGTATATCGATATTTAAACTTGATAAAATAAAAGAAAACAGATTTTGTAAACTCATTCTTTATGTCAGACGACTACCAGCGGTCGTTGACCTCAATTTTTTTTAATTGTTTTGTTTTATTTAGATATACCCATCACGACTAGCTTCGCCAGCTAATCTTATTTGTCTTTGTAGCATAAGGAAAAACCTTTGCTACCTACAATCACACACTTAAAATACAATAACCATAAGTCAGACTCAATTGTCCGAAAGAGTTACTACTACCCCGGAACATAAAGGGCTAAGTAAGGAACATGGATGGGTTTTAGTCAGTAACAGTCTGACACTCCATTCCACTCCACCCAGAGCGGGAAGAGACATTTGATGATATACCAGCCTAAAAAAAAAAGCTAGTACCTACTCCTCGGTAAATCTACTTCTATTGTTCCATCATTGGGATGAGTGATGTACTTTCATGACACATTTACCAGTGGATAAAACGCAAAAGAATACGAAATTAACTCCAGCTTTTCCAAATCAGACACACTTGAAAGAATACCTTCTCACATAATATTATGAGATCGGTTTCGGCACACAGAAATTCTCGCAAATTGTTTCTTTGTAAGAATTGAGGCTAAAGAAAGTTCCCTAAGAAGTTTAGTGGTACTTGTTACATTAAGCTAAAATATAAACTAAAGTAGGAAAATAATTTCTAGGTAATACTTAGATTTCTGTTTTTGTTATGATGTTATAAGTATTTTTGGTACAGATTTATCTTTACCAACATTTAGACAGTTAGGTTGAAGTTCTATGTAATAAAAGGCGAGCTTGTTGCCATCAACCGGGCAAAAATTCACACCTTGGGCTGCTAATACTACTGAGAAATTCCTAATGGAAAAAGCCAGACACTTTGCCCGACCTGGGAATTGAACCCAGGACCACTCGATCAGCACTAGCGCTTTTTTTTTTAAGGCTGGGAAATCATCCAATGGCTCTGGGTGGAGCGGAAGGGAGTGTCAGACTCTTACTGACTAAAACCCATCCATGTTCCTTCCGTAGCCCTTTATGTTCCGGGGTAGCGTTAACCCTTTCGGACAATCCCACTTGCCCGGCAGGCTTGGCCCTGAGGGGCCCCTTCATATGCTGACATCTCTTTGAGGTGCGCGTGGAACATATACGCGCCGTCCGGCACGGGTCTGGTGCTGATCGGACGGTGAGTCACCCATTTCTCACCGTCCGCAGGCCCGCGCCTACGGTGGCCGGGAGTCGTCACGTGGCTCCCGACGCCCGGGGCGTCTCCTGCGGCGGCTGGGACGGGAGGACCTTTCTCTCTCCCATCCCGCCACCTCCTTCGCGAGCATGACTTTTTCGCAGAAGGAGGTGACTGCCTCCCACTCCCTCTCGCCCCGGACCATGGCTTGCACCAGGGCCGGGCGTGAGAGGTCGCCGCCGATCGCCTCTACGAGGACACGGCGGTGCTCCGCCCATGCGGGGCAGGTTTGCACCGTGTGCTCTACCGTGTCCTCTGGGCGATCCTCGCAGTGGTGACACCCGGGCGTTTCCTCCCGCCTGATGATGTGCAGGAACCTCACGAAACATCCATGTCCGGCGAGGACCTGCGTCAGGCGGTAGGTGAGGGCGCCGTGACGCCTCTCTAGCCACTCCTCAAAGAGGGGCCTTACCGCCACTATCGTGGCGTGCCCTAGCACTAGCGCTTGGGACCACTAGACCATCGAGGCAGTCCAACAATTATGCATGAATAAATTTCAACCTAACTTTGAAAAACCGGTCAACTACGTGTCGGGCCTCGCCCAATAAAGGTGGATCCGTAGTTGAGAAGTTCCGTAGTTGGGATGAGATAAAGCTACAAATTAACAATTCTCGGACTTCATTCTTTACTAATTGTGCTGTGAGACCTTGCTTCTTGTCAGATTTCACGATTCGAGGTCAACGGGAAGTATCCTATAGATTTTGATATAATTATTTGCGAGTCTTAAAATATGTCGCATAAATGACTGTTTTTTTATTGCGAGAATGATTTTTGACTCCACAGGGACCGTACGTATGGACTACGTATTCGATATTAATTTCAACTTGGTAACACCGCGGGTTCCTAAGAAAAGTTTCTTGACAGACTGACAAACATATAGACAACGTACAACGAAGTGATCCTATAAGGGTTCCGTTTTTTTCTTTAATATGCTAGGTACATATAACACCTGTTATTCTGTTGTCAGTTTTCTTTTAGTGATGATGTTTGATATTTACAATTGTATATTTTATGAAATGTATTAAAGATTATAAAATATTTACTTGCATTTGTATATTACTCAAGTAACGGTGCCACATTATACTTAAACCTAAGCTTTGAAAATAACAGTTAATCAAACTCCTAGAATCACTAGATTTGAATCCACTTGTCCAACCCAGTTGTAGGCAGTTGTCGACCCAAGTTAACCTAGCACTGTGTCGGACAAATAATAGGATAGTGCACACGAACGGTCGTTCAAATACTACACCAGGCTATTGGTCTTCCCATACGTGACTAGACTACCTAACATAGTACTTGTCGCTGGTCTTAGAACAATTTCAGGGAAAAAAAAAACAGAATACGAGAAAGTGCTGATATTAATCCGCAGCTGGGTTTTATTGAAAACTGGACGGTCGGCGGTTATAGGAAATTGTAGTGATCAAAATTCCGTCTAGTTTCACCACAAGGTTTTTATTGAGGAAATTGTGTTTGCCGTTTATGTTTGGGTAAGTGTTAGCGAGTTAACAAACGGATGGTAAATCTTTTTGGTTCTGAAGGGTTTTTGTTTGATTCTGGCTAAGAATGAGAAGTAACTCTAGGAGAGTCTATTCTAAATCATTCACTTATTTCACGGGACCTATCGTATAATTACATCCACGATTAAAAAGCTATTGTGTCTTGCGCTCCGGCAGTCAATGGGTTATTAAGATTTCTGATTCAGGTTGGCCAAAGCAAGGAAAACCTGCTCCGATGGAGATCCATAGACAACTCCGCCTTGGAGAAAATGTGGTACTGTTCCACAAACACTCTTGTCTGCAAATCACATGAACTTTTAGACGCTAATAATGGCGCCAAATACGTAGTGGAATTCTGGGCAGAGTCCATTGAGGCGATTAACACACGGCAGGTGGCTCGACCGCGCGGTAGGATCAGTTTGCGGTAGAAACGAGCACCGCTCGACCGCGCGGTCGGGCGGTGTACGTGTGTTAGGCATCAACGGATTTCTTAGAGACCAATGCGACATGAGATCTGCTTCACCGCCTACCGCAGCGGTGCGCGGTGCCGTGTGTAAGTTGCCTTAGATTGCCATTGTCACTACAAGAAGAATCGTGTATAACCAAAAAGTTTCAAACTCGGTTGTGTCTCGAAATCTAGATGCATAATCAAAGGCTCTATTATGTTAAAGTTGATACTATCATTGACTCAAACAACTTTTCTTGCTCGTGAATATTCCGGTCATCCATTCATATTAAAAACCTCACTATCATTATTAACCTATACAACATAGACAAACAAACAAAACAAACACGAAAACATCGTGAGGAAACCAATATGTCTGAAAGATGTGAACAACAGCAAGCTAAACAAGTGAAGCTAAGTCAGAGGCCCATGGGCAGCAGCAAAACTCTGACACCAGGTTAGTCACTAACCAACTGAAAAGAAGAAGGGAGCCTATAATGTTATTCCACTGCAAGACATTAGCCTCTCCAGTTGCACGCCATAGGAACAGCTCGTTTCTCAGAAACTCTCACCTAGCTGCTACTAACTACCCTGTGTAGATCGCCGCTCCACCTAGCCTGAAACCTCATTACCAGATAATTAGAACTTAGTAATTCGCACACCGGTCAGCGATCAAACATACATCTATAATTATCTGTTTACCTATCACATACATAATACATAATGTTTACACCAGTCACTCAAACACAATGATGTAAGTAGACATACAGTAGTATACATGTCTTTGACGCTTTGACATCCGAAAGTCATCTAGTTAATGCAGGCATTATGCGTTTAGATCTCGACTTAATATAATAGATCATGTGGAGTGGATTATTCAACTAAATAGTACATAGTAGTAGGTATGTAATGTTACTTCACACAGGATTAATTCGATTTGTCAGTTATACAGTATAAAGTATTTTTTTTTCCGTACCTAAACGGTGCCAAACTCTCCGCTGTCCGGTCGTCCGCCTGTCTATCAGTGGACTGCATCTCATGAACTTTTAGATTTGGACACTTGACATTTTCACCGATTTGTTTTAACAAGTGTAATTGTATTATAGCACTAAAAGTAGCGACCCGGGCGGCCGGTTTCGCACGGGTGAAATGAAACTGAAATTGTTTATTGAAAATTGATTAGTATAAATGTTTACAAATTTAGTGCCATAAAACCAGAGGACTACTGTGTACTTTTATTGCCGCTGTACAATAAAAAAATGACTTAGGTATAGTCATTATTCCTTGAAAGGAGATAAATTGGTCGTTGATCGTGTGTTTTAGCAGTAGCTATAATGATCCTATATTTATTTCAGGTCCATTTAAAGCAATTTAGTGAAGAACAATTAAAACAACGAGTGTGAGACTCTTTAGAGCGTCGTTTAGTTTTAGGAAACGCAAATATTGACTTCCATTACTTGTTTTGGCATCTCGCCAAATGTATGGAAGGGGTCTCGAGATCCCCTTTTGTTTTTAGAGTCTTTGTCAATATTGTTGGAATTCAAAACGTCTGCTGCTCTTGTTGGGACTTCGTTACAGTTTTCTAGAGTGCTTTGATGGCTGGGATGTTAGGTGTTTGTTATTGTTTAGATTTAAAGTACTGAACTTTTTTCTTCGTTTTTTCGATTCAAGATTTTTTTTCGTTTAGAAACGAAGTTTGTATTCGTAGGAATAGATGGCCAATATTGTAGAAGAATTGTTTTTTTACGGTTCTTTATGCCAACCTTCTACATCCCATTCTTTGTTATTCGTCTATTTATTTAATGATTATATATTTATAATAATACATAATTTATACGTTTTTCAATCTAGAATTACTCAGTATTATCGCCTTTTTTTTTTAAGGCTGGGAAAGCATCCAATGACTGCTCCCGCTCTGGGTGGAGCGGGAGGGAGTGTCAGACTCTTACTGACTAAAACCCATTCATGTTCCTTCCGTAGCCCTTTATGTTCCAGGGTAGCGGTAACCCTTTCAGACAATCCCGCTTACCCGGCAGGCTTGGCCCTGAGGGGCCCCTTCATATGCTGACATCTCTTTGAGGCGCGCGTGGAAAATATACGCGCCGTCCGGCACGGGTCTGGTGCTGATCGGACGGTGAGTCACCCATTACTCACCGTCCGCAGGCCCGCGCCTACGGTGACCGGGAGTCGTCACGTCGATCCCGACGCCCGGGGCGTCTCCTGCGGCGGCTGGGACGGGAGGACCTTTCTCTCTCTCATCCTGCCACCTCCTTCGCGAGCATGACATTTTCGCAGAAGGAGGTGACTGCCTCCCACTCCCTCTCGCCCCGGACCATGGCTTGCACCAGGGCCGGGCGTGAGAGGTCGCCGCCGATCACCTCTACGAGGACACGGCGGTGCTCCGCCCATGCGGGGCAGGTTTACACCGTGTGCTCTACCGTGTCCTCTGGGCGATCCTCGCAGTGGTGACACCCGGGCGTTTCCTCCCGCCTGATGATGTGCAGGAAGCTCCCGAAGTATTATCGCCTGCGACACAGGTATATCATAGTGCAGGCATATTTAACATTATGTTACCAATTGTTTTTCCCAAGTTTTATTTTTGTATTCTGCCACTTAACTTTTTGAATAAATTATTTATTATTATTAGTAGCAGTCCGGAGGCTCGCCTAACTATTACATGGAACTTAAACATTACTGGCGAAATTTGAAATTTAGGTGTACTATAGGTCTGCTTAAACCTATGGGAAATACAGGCGTGAAGTTATGTAAAAAAAAATACCAGAACATTATTTTTCTACTGCATGGCAAAAGCTTCTTCTTGAAAACACCAGCACCAGCACGCTTGCTCAAGACGAAAATTAGCCATGAGTTGATTGATGTTTTTGACGCGTCGTAACAGCAATAGAAGTTATACAGATGAAATTGAATTTATGGGCATTATTTTAAGGGGCCATTGTACTCACCATTACAAATAACTTTCACTATGACAACAAATATGAAATCGCGAAAAAAAATTCAGCTGTTCCCTACATTTTGACGAATTGACGATTGACGAATGTATGAAACAGCTGATTTAAAAAAAATAAGGCCCATAAATTCAATTTCATCCTATATACCTACAGCTCCCAAAAAAAAAGCCAACTTTGTAAACAAACCTTCAATATGACAAACATACATGTCGTTGAAAAAATGTTCATCCATACGAATGAATTATGAACAACTTTGTTCCCATAGTCAATGACAAGTGGTTTCGCAAACCGAGTACCATAAGAGTGAACACCTTAAAAAATTGCTTGACTTGAAAAGGGGATTCTCACCCGTATACGGAAGGCAGATTGATGGAAACCGATTCTTCAAGCGACGTCCTGGTACCGAGACCCTTTTCCTTATCCACCCGAAGAACCTTTAATGTCCTAGATTCGATTCTTTAGTACAAGATGGCTTAGGAAGATGGATGTTTATATACGTCTGTTGGAGTGTTTGAATTTGTTTTACGAGTTTTTTTTGTGGAATGGGCTTGATTTTGATTTCGGTCACGCTGATGGAAAGCAATGGATGAGGTCTATGATGGTGCGAGCGTAACTACATTCCGTCGGGCGTGGCAGTTCAACAACCCGCATAGCAGCTGGAAGTCTAATAATAACAGAACAATACCTATTATACGACGATAATATCCCTATATGATGATCCGAATATCTACAATTTTTACCATGGCCCAGAACAAAATAAATCTAAAAGCCACATGAAATGGTTTCTTTTTATTAACACTAGCTTTTGCCCGCGTAGAGTTCGGTTATATCGCAGTACCGGGCGATATTTTTAAGACAAAAAAATACCCTATGTCTTTACCCGGTATGCAATCTATCTCTCTACCAAATTTTATCGAAATCGTTCAGTGGTTTAGGCGTGAAAAGATAACATACAGATAGACAGACAGAGTTACTTTCGAATTAATAATATTAGTATGGATTATATTATGCTTAGGAGCTATGTCGCACTTCCTATCCTGTCCTCTGTGTCCCAAAACAAGCAGCCTAAGTGATCTCTGTGCTGCCAATGACGCGACGATGCTGCGGAAATAGCTAAGTTTTGATCCAACAAGATCTGAATACAGTCGTGCCAGCGACACGAAGAAGAAAAAGAACATTATATATTATTTTAACTGTTCGCTAATGTTTCCACATGTTTTCGACCACGGACTCTACGATATACCTTTACCATCTTTGTTGATATTAGATACATTCTTTCATGACTTGCATTCCAACTCACAACCTCAGCGGAAGATTGATAAATCCCATGCTTAACCCCTATACAATTTCAAATCCACCCAAGTTCGTCTGGCCTTGTATATAACGTCTGAAACGGATAATGTTTATCTTATCAGCGATATCCGGGCCCATAAGGGTGTTGTTTTGAGTAAATATTTGATAACATCCGCCATAGAGGTATCAAGTTCCTCCAAACCAGTAAACGGCTACGATATTAAACGATTAATGATGCCGCGATTCGTATGCATACAGCAGAAATATTTGCGAAAGGGAAAATGTATGTAGATATCCTCTTCACTTCACTTATATTTCCAAGATGTAAACATAATTACAGAACGGAGTGAGGTGAATTGAATATTTGACGTGAGACGTTTATAAATGGAACATTTTTGAAGGCTGAGGACCTCGAGGTCGCGTCAGTAATTATATTACACAAAGATGTAGGTTAGTATCTGGTAGATCAATAACGTAGATTACTTTTAGTCAGAAATTTAAAACCATTCAATATCTATTTCAGGTAATCCAAAACTTTGAATTATTTATTAACAATGTTAGTAACCTTACAAGGTGACAGCCGGAGGGCTTTAAAAAGCAGACATTATTTCATAAAGGTTTTAATTTTAAAATCTAGATTCGGGCGATGGTAGTACCGAAGCGTT
This sequence comes from Hyppa rectilinea, assembly GCA_951799385.1. Classification (NCBI taxonomy): domain Eukaryota; kingdom Metazoa; phylum Arthropoda; class Insecta; order Lepidoptera; family Noctuidae; genus Hyppa; species Hyppa rectilinea. The sequence goes on along the minus strand of OX637311.1, from coordinate 9,668,198 downwards.
CAAAATTAACCATCTTCAATATTACATTTGTAACGATTGCTAAACGTGGATGTCATCAACAGATTTGAAAGTAGGTGAGCGTTCAGCAACACGGGGCGACGATTCGTTGATTCAGCAGAATGGTGTGTTGTGATTTTATGACGAAACATCCAATTGATGTAATTAGCTTATGATTTCGATATTAAGCTGATTTAGAGTAAACAGGGCACGTAACACATTCTGCGGCTATGAAAAACATCACAAAACTATTTTCATCAGCATTATTATTAAAGACAACTATGTAGCTTATCCAAACGGTTTCACCAGTGTGGATAGCAAGAGTTATCCCACGAATGTACTACTGGGATAAAAGTATCCAATGTATTAATCCAGGTTATAAACTATTTGTGTGCCAAAATCCAGATCCGTTCAACTGTTCTGGCGTGATTGAGTATCAAATATCAATCCAAACTTTCGGACTTTTAACATTTTTTTGACGACACGGTTGGCGCAGCGGTTGAGCGATTGACTGCTGCGCAGCATGTCGCGGGTTCGATTCCTGCACGGAATAAATATTTGTACGAGCTGCAAGTATTTGTTACGGGTCTGGGTGTTTTTCTATCTATATGTATACATTCAGTCAAAAAAGTATCGGGAATGGATGATTTGTTTATGGTTCCAAATTCAAATTTTTGTTTTTTTTGTAGTTGTTAGATTGGCACAACTGTTTTCCATTTTGGCGCGGAGTTTGAGTTGCATCTGTTATTTATATTAAATACAGTGCTGGTTTTAGTAATATCATATATAGTGTGTATTGCGAATTTCATAATGGACAAAAATATCGAACAAAGAGTTTGTCTTAAATTTTGCATCGCCAATGGAATTTCGTGTTCGGAGTCACTGAAAATGTTACAGAAGGCTTACGGTGAATCGACTTTATCAAAAACTCGAGTGGTTCAAAGCGTTCAAAAGCGGTCGAGATGTGATGGAAGATTTGCCTCGCTCTGGTAGGCCGTCAACGTCTGCAACTGAAGTTAACATCGCAAAAGTGAAGAAAATAGTGACTGAAAATCTCCATTCAACTCTGAGAGAGATAGCCGCCGAACTTTCTGTATCTTACGAGTCAATCCGTACCATTTTAACTAATCATTTGGGTATGAAACATGTTGCTGCTCGGCTAGTCCCAAAAGATCTGAATTTTCTCCAAAAACTCAATCGCATGAAAGTCGCTGAGGACATGCTAGAACGAGTCAGTTCGGACCCAACATTCATGAAACGCATTGTTACTGGTGACGAGACGTGGGTTTACGAGTTTGACATGCAAACTAGTCAACAAGCTTCGGAGTGGCACCTTCCAACTGAACCGAAACCGAAAAAGGAGAATTCGCGGCGAGAACTGAACTCAATTCCGGAAGCAGCGTTTAAAAAATGTTTTGATGAATGGATTATTCGTTGGCGCAAGTGTATCGTTTCTAAAGGAGCATACTTTGAAGGTGATAAAATAAATTTGGATGAATAACAGACATTTTGTGTATTATTGATCTTTTCCCGGTACTTTCTTGACAGAGTAGTATATAATATGTATGTATTTACAAAAAAAAAATGTATATAAGTAGTTTATCAGCCATCTCGTTACCATAACACAAGCATTAAGTTGCTTAGCTTGGGACGATACGGCGTTGTGTGAAATGTCCAAGGATATTATTATTTATTATTATTATTTTATTTATTTTATTACAAAATTCACAGCACACAATCTTCTGGGCCCGTGTCCGGACGACAGTTATGCGCATCAGTACTTCGACGCCTAAGTTGGACCTTTCTGTTTTTGTATTTATTTGTATATAGTTAGTTAGATCGTCTTTTGATTGAAGTATAGTATGAGTTGTTATTATGTGAGGAGTGACTTTTCAAAACGGCTTATTTCGGGTTCCCAATTTTACTTTTTTTTTTAATGCCAATCGGGACTTTATGTACACTCACATTATATGACGTGAAGTGTCCGGTTCTAAAGTACTTTAATCTCGAAGAAAAATGGCCATAGAAAATGCTTTCCGCAACAAAATAGCTTAATTCACGTTAATTCTCGGCCCTACTAATTGTGATAGGAGTTTTTTCAAAATAGCTCATTTCTAGAACATTTTGTATGGAAATTTTGTTAATACGTATCAAAATGGCTTATTTCTAATCTGGTATCACAGGTTATTTTGGAGGGTTGAAAGATAGCTTTAATATCTGGAAGTGGATCCGCAAATATATTTTTATACATTGGCAACACTTTTTATTTGACTACGGCCAATTAAAAAAATATTAAACGTCATGTGTCACCTTGCTGTCAACTTCTCAATACTTTCATGTCAAGGCTGAGTGTCAAGGTGAAAAATATTTTCTTGTATCGTTGCTCGTTGGTGTTTTTGTTGCTAATCCGAATAATTTTGAGTAAATAACGGTGCATAATGGCAGATAAGACCGTGGAGGAGTTAAATTCAGGCACCAGAAAAAGGAAATCAGGACAAACAAAATGGCTTATTTCTTAGGAGTGCTGAAACAAAACATCTTATTTCTTGGAGTTTGCGACTAAATGGCTTATTTCCTTAAATCATATGATAATAACTCATAATTTAGAGTATTAAAAAAAATATATACACTGTGAAACGATCTATTAACGTACCTAGATTATGTACATAGAAGTTTGTTACTAAAAATATTCATATATGAAAAGTTTTCGTATTTTTCTTGGTCCTGAAAAAAATGACCATACAGAAATAAGCCATTTTGAAAAGTCACTCCTCATGTAGAAAAAAAACATTAAAATAAAATCCACAGCTCTTTAACAATTTCACTCCGAATAAACAAACTACTGTTACTGCCAATTACGGATTAACAATGTAACAACTGATTAACTAATGCATCAGAAACAAACATAATGAAACGCTAAAACCATCTAAGCATATCAAAGTGTGTGTGTGTACATTTTTTAAATATATGTTACAAATACTAAAGGATCAATTCAACCCTATATAGAATTGAATCATGTTACACCCCTTATCGTTCATCGTTCACCTACGAACTCCCGCTACATCAAACTAATTGATATGCAAGGGGGAATGAAGTTTAAATTAATTCCAGATAGCATCGAACTCCCTGTACAAGTCGGTAGGTACTTATGTTACTTGGACTTAGATTGGTCTATCGAAAGTTCTGAAGCCAATTTTTTCGGATGCATCTGGTCATGAAGCAATCGTGGTCTCTAGAGGAAGTTTGATAGTTTAACATAACATCACGCCTATAATCCTTGTAGCGTTAGGCGGAGGTGCACCTATTATACACCCACATTTCGCCAGTTAAGTTTGAGTCCCATGTAATAGGTGGCGAGCCTATCGTCGTCAACTGGGCGCAGATCTAGACTTCGGGCTGCTACTGAGAAATTCGAGATGGAAAAACACAATAAAACTTTGCCCAATCCGAGAATCGAACCCAGTGCGTCATCCTCAGTAGTAGTGCTTGCGACTGGAGCAACGAATTAGTTGATAGTAATTTATTATTAGGTAGTTCATAATAGCCTAAAAGATCTTGATAAAGATCTCCCACATAGTAAACCGATGACTTTGTCAAAGCAGTAGGAATCCGCAGGATGCGAGAAGAACAGAGTCGGTCGAAGTACTTGGTGGAGTCTAGCAATATACGTCTTTCAGCTGAAATGATAATGACGATTGAAGATTATAAGGTACAGAGACCAGCACATCAATTTACTGCAATCAAAAAAACAAACTTCAAACACGTCAAACTTTGATAGTTTTTCAACTTTATTACTAAAACATATAAGGTTCATTATCAATTGAAAAAAATTGACAGTTAAGAATAACTTGATGTGCTGACGTCTGTACACGAGAAAAGCATCCCTAAAGATGTCAACATATTAAAGTCAAGTAGAAAAACATAGGTAGCAAAAGATTTTCTTTTCTCAACACTGTTATCAACTCAATTTGAAAATTTACTTAGTACTTACATTGATTTTCAAAATCTGTATGTTCGTTCCTACATAGACGTCTAAGATCTCTAATAAGAATGATCTTATTAAATTATTAATATAATCATTACCGTTTAGCAATATAATAGGTGATTGCCTGAAGGTGTATTTTTATTTGCGCATTTGAAAATAATTCTGTTGCCCGTACCCTTATCGTGAAACAAATTATCGTACGTACCTATTACACATGGGAACCTTTATAGGCACATTCATTGTTATGGGTTATTCAAGGGAATGGGTTTATCTTATCGGCGTATGTGCTTAGTTAGGGATGTTATGGTGAAAAAAAATCTATTGTTTTCTTACGTGATATGCACACGAAAAAAACTTGGCGGAACAGCGAAAAAACCATGACAATAGGGATGATGACAATTTTTTTAAGTTCGTAAGCTAAATTTAAAAAAAAATATTTGACACGTATTTTTTCCTTTTTACGTAATCAAAAATGTGACTTACTTGTGACGTAGCGAGCTCCCACTTCTCAACTTTAATTCGATTTGTATTTAATTTGTTTTAGTGTTTTTGTTTTATTAATATTATAAAGCAAAAAATCGTGTCTAACATTTTTTTATTATCTGATGGACGGACTAATTTCTTTTTTTTTTACACAGGCATCATCCCTATTGTATTAGTATGCTACGCAAATGGTATTCTAATTTCAGTATCGTACCTATATAATGGGTACCCATGTATTAATAACTAAAATCATTTATTTAGTTACATGTTTATAAATATTTTTTCTTACAGATATTACCGCAAAATTCTTGCTTAAAACTTGGGTAATATTTAGTGATTTATCTTTTCCGTCGTGCCCTGCGAAAGGCAGTAAACTAGCTGAAAGTGGCGAATCTCATCCCCATTCCAAACATGAACATTTGAAATTGCTTTTAGAAACACTTCAGTCGGAAGGCGTCCGTTTCAAGACGTTGCTCCATCGCGGACCGTCCTTAATAGCCTGTATTTACTTTTATGAAAGTTCAACGGAAACTTCGTAGCCCCCGAAATTAAAAGCAACGCCCTAAAAAGGAGAAACAAAATTAAGGCGACGGTGAACATAGATAATAACTGCCCTTTGCCCTCGAGTGCCTTAAAAAGACAAGCCACTTTCATAAATCTCCGCGGTGGTTAACGCCTCGTCTGCAATACGAGAAACAAGGGGAGAATGGCTTCAAGCGACAACGGGAAGGGACCAAAGTTTTAAGTACTCTTCAGTAAAATGTTTTCAGCGAGTGATCTCTTTCGGCATTACTGCGAATTTACTTGTTAATTGTCTAAGATGTGAATTGGAGTTATAATGTTATGGAGATCGGGTGTTATGAGCTCAGAAACTTTGTTGACTCTGAATATAATTGCAATATATTATTATGCGGGATGATAAAGAGGGCGAACAATACCGCTGTTGTAACATTAAACAGTCTTAACGAAAGATTCAACTTTACAGCAAGTTCTTAACTATAAAACTGTAAAGTTGAGGGAGAACTATTTTTCAATCTGTTAAGCAAACTAATTAGTAAACAAACAAGTTTGACTAGCCAAGACAAAGTACTTAATAATGAAAATCCGAAAAGGATGGAGCGGTTTTGTCTTGCACAAATAGTGCTAGGGGATAATCATTACACGTCATGCTATAAGCTAGCACAACCCAGCCTGTGTAATTATTACCCCAGGCCGTGCAATTAGCGGCACAAATTGCTTTACTAGGAAAACAATCTTGCTGTGGAACCAGAAGCCTCTATGTCAAACGCAAACATATGAACCAATTTATAGTAGGTAATGATTTGTTAGTGGACCATAACAATATGACGGCAATACGACTTGGACAATCACACTGATAGACAAACAATAAAAAAAAACATTCACATAAATGGGACCATCATCACAAGAAATAAAAGCTTGATACAGTGTCTGATGTTATACTTAGAGCATTTTATTGATTCCGCGACGCTATCAGTCAAGACGGTACGAACGCAGTCCTTAAATGAATAATTCATGAGGTTAGGCTCCCGTCGCTTTTCTAATAGTGGTTTGTGAGACAAGACTGGGATGAAGACTCGGTCTCGAAGCCTCATAGCAGGGATTAAGGAAGCCTCTCTCCCATAGTACTCCTTCCGTAGCAACGTTCGTTTTGTTTTTACTGTTTACCTATGGGAGGGAGTCACGCTGCGAAAGTAAATAAAAATAATGTTATGATGTTTATCGCCGTATACGCAAGCAATATTATCTATGTTTATAGCCGCTTTATTTGTTCAACGTGATATTTTGTGAGCAATAGGTTTAACGGTAGGGTTTATTTTAATGATTATGTTTTGTTTATGAACGATAAATGAAGGTTGAAAGGTTTTGTTACGGGGAAATTGTTTTCGTAAAAAGGTGTGATAATTTTTTGTGTAATGTTATGGTTATATTCATATATTTAAAATATTTTAATTAAAAAGTTTTTTTTCTAAATAATTTATGAATTATTCTATTACGTTTATTATAAACAGGCGTAGACGATGTTTATATGGAACTATAATTGTTATGTTTATTTATAATAAAAAGCAACTTTATTAACAAATACCTTGTTCGCTGGACCGTAAAGTTTACAGAAACATTTATAATCGACGCGATGCCAAACCGCATAAATCTCCTGCTACGACAGCGTAGCAGTGACGTTGGCTACGCCGTAGCAATCAACTACGGAAACTGTTAGTAAATAAAATTCTGTATCTACACGCTTTGTTAGCTTTTAAGTGTACCTATGCAAATTCCTACCTAAATTCCTTTACCTTTAAAACAACGTGTAAGCCAAATCTTTCAAAGTTCGCTGTCAAATTCACAAGAGTACGAAGAAAATCCTTTCAGGGACAAACAATCTGTACCAGACAGGTATGTTTGGCACGACATTGATGCGGGTTACACAGATAAAGATTTCTCTTTTAGGCGGATGATACCAATTACGACGAATAAGTGAGTGTTAGGAAAAATATAATTCTTTGGGATATCACGTAATTCAATAAATCCCAATGAAAGGGATCACAGTTTTGCCCACTCAACGTAATATCGCATTCCGCTCGTCATAAAAACGGGCCCATCTATCCGACGTAGATGTATGGTTGGTAATAATTCACGTCAATATTCATTCGTGTCAAACAAATCGTAAAACGTACGGTATCCAGGTTTCGAGCCGTATGTGCTTTACAATATAACATACAACATTTGTAACGACCAGATTTCATTTGAATTCCATATTTGAAAATTCAAATAAATCTTGGTATGTATGTGGATTTGGCTTTGGTATTTCACAAATCAAGATTCAGGTTATAAACTATTTTTATTGCTAGATCTAATTCACTAATAAAACAATATATATCACGCATGTAATCTCCGAAGGGTTGGGCAGAGGTGTTCTTATAGTAACACCTCCAGTCATGATATAATTATGTAGTCCGATGTATTGTGAGCAAACTTATGAACCGGGTACAAATCCTGGCTCCAGGTCGTTACTGACAGATTCATATCCAACAAAAAAGAATGAAAAGAAACAATTACAGTTTGCCCGACCCAAGAGTCGGGCCCAGGAACTTATGCTTCGCAGTACCGCTTTGGAACAATAAACCAACAATGCAGTACCTTCTTACTTGAGTATAATAATTATGTATTTGATTTCAAATGAATTATACGTTAAATCACATTACATCGAAATAGTCATAAAACTTAAATATCAAAGCAATAATAAACTGATGGTTTCTTGAAGATTTATATTTTCCATCATCTCATAATCTAAATCCGTAAGACCTAGTTTTTATTCTTAGACAGCAAAAAAATGTTTACTTTTTCAAAGATAAGAAAGATTAAAGAATTTCTTGCTGAAGTAGCATCATAAAAGATGATTCTTTTCATCCTTATCTTTTACGATCTTCAAAAAAATCTGCTTGTCGACCTAAAAATGCTGAAACTTTGTACATTTAAGATGAGTGACTTGAGAACTTAATGTGTCTACGAAAAACCTTACACTTTGTTACCGAAGTATTTGACGGTGTAGCAAGTGGCGCCGCCCCGTTATATACAAAGTTACTGGAATCACTGAAAAGGTTGGATAAGAGTGACACTGGCTGGTGACAATCACACTAGCAGAGCGACGCATCGAACGTAGCGGCGGGCGATCTTCTGATTACAAAAGAGGGTGTGTTAACCGTTCGGGTGTCGTTCCACGTCGTCAAACTGCTATAAAGCATAATTCCGATGATATTAAGCTGCTGAACCACTAATATGGCTCTTCTACGCCGACACATTTGTTAAAGCAGGTAATTTAGTACTTACTGCGTATGCGCAGGATTGTTTAATATCTATACATATAATAAAACAGTAAAAAAACTGTGTCTGTACATTGAATATATTAAAAAATAATAATTGAGGGGGGTTTAGAAACAGTAATAGAGCACGAATCCCAAAAAAAATTTTTGTCTGTTTGTCTGTATGTCTGTTTGTCTGTTTGTTTGTACACGCTAATCTTCGGAACTACTGGACGGATTGGAATAATTTTTGTTTGTTGTATAGGTATTAAGTCTGGGCAACATATAGGCTATAATTTATCTTGGAAACTTGAACACCTGATGCAGAACCGCAACAGACCAGCTAAACTATAAGAGATACAAAAATGATACCATAGCAAAAATTGTTCCACGTGATGAGCATTTTCTGCTGAGAGAATAAATTTGAAGATCTAGAGCACCTGATGTGGAACTCCAAGAGCCCAGCTACACTATAACATATATAGGAATGACGTCTTAGCAAAAGTAATTCAGCCTGATGAGCACTCTGTTGACGTATAAAAATTGAAGATCTGGAACATCTGTTGTAGAACTCCAAGAGCCTAGCTACACCATAACACATATAGGAATGACGTCTTAGCAAAGATGTTTGGTCTGATGGGCATTTCCTGTTGACTTATAAAAATCGAAGATCTGGAACACCTGTTGTGGAACTCCAAGAGCCTAGCTACACCATAACACATATAGGAATGACGTCTTAGCAAAAGTTGTTCAGCCTGATGAGCACTCTCTGTTGACGTATAAAAATTGAAGATCTGGAACACCTGTTGTGGAACTCCAAGAGCCTAGCTACACCAGAATACATATAGGAATGACGTCTAAGCAAAAGTGGTTCAATCTGATGGGCATTACCTGTTGACTTATAAAAATCGAAGATCAGAAACATCTGATGTGGAAATCAAAGCTATCACTAATTTTACTATGTAAATGACGACACGGTTGTCGCAGTGGTTGAGCGATTGACTGCTGCGCAGCATGTCGCGGGTTCGATTCCCGCACTGAACAATTATTTGTACGACCTGCAAGTATTTGTTCCGAGTCTGGGTGTTTTTCTATCTATAATATGTAAGTACTAGCTTCCGCCCGCGGCTTCGCCCGCGCGGTGTTTTGGTAAAAAGTAATCCACATCACTAATGGCACATCAGACTCACCGTGAAATATACATTCACACAGATAGACAGACGCTAGACGGGCAGACAGACAATTTGAAGTTACTTTCGTTTTCTAAAATGTCAGAACGTTTGAATGGGTAAGGATTAGTACGCGTACTGTTATTATTGAAGAGGATTACTTGCGTGGCAAGCCCAGAGATGGCAAGATAAGCTGGACTCCTACTTAAAGGATCGGCTTACAATCGCTGTAAACCGGGAAAAGTGGAAAGTGAGGCCTTTGCCCTGCAGTAAGATAACACTTATAATTATAATTATGTCGTATGGTAGCAGTAAACAATAAAAACTAAAACTAAAAGGATTATAATAAGGTATATTAGTAATGATCGATATGTTTTGATGGTTCTACTTACTGCAAACTATTCTACTCCTGTGTATGTAACTATATTATTATGATTTGATGATTGAGATGCATTTTAAGATTTTAATTAAAGAACTCGTCAATAGTCAAGTTTTAATAAAACAATTAGAATCTATTTTACAAAATTGATAATTAAGTACCCGAATAAGAGTAAGGTGTGCGCCGCCGGATGCTGAAATGAGCACCTGGCCACGCTGTATAATCACCAATCACTTAGATCACTCCGGGCTGGCCAGGAGGGTGTAAGTTTGCAGATGCTAACAGAGGCAGCCAGTAAAACCACCACACCGTTTGATTGCTGTCTTGTAGAGAGCGATCAAGAGCTTCGATTGCGTGTTTGTGTGACATAGGTAGTGCACTCGTCCCACACGATCAGCTTGCACTGTTGAACCAGGATATCACGCTGATTTTACTGATGTTGCACGCTGGGGTTTCTTCGCTCTCCAGATTAAGAGGTAATTTAAAGACTGAACGTCCCGTCAGTCCACCAATTAGCAATATTGTAGCGATTCCAGAGGAAGTCACAGCTTGATGCAACATTATGGTCCTTGTGTTTTTCGCTAAGCAAAAAAGTATTGCCTGTGAAAAGCCCGCATTCACCATTCTTGTAATATTTTGTGATAAATCTCTTTCTGCTCGGGTTGCAGACGTGGCACAGTTTCGCACCCGTGAGCGTCTAATACGGTGGTATGGTAGCTTAGCTCTATTAAGGAGTGGCTACAGAGGTTCATCGGGTGTCTTCACCGGATGTATCGGGAGGTTTTTGCACATTCTCAGGCAAGAAGAAACGCTCGGGTGCCACCATTGCGAGGATCGCCCGGAGGACATAGTGGAGCATAAGGTGGAGGTCTGCCCCGTTTAGGTGGAGCACCGCAATGTTCTCTTAGCGGCGATCGGCAGCGGCGACTACCTCTCGCGTATGGCCCTGGTTCAATCTATGATCCAGAGCGAGAGGGAGTGGGAGGCAGTCACCGTTTTCTGCGAAGCAGTTATGCTAGGTGGCGGGATGGTTGAGGCACAGAGCCTCACGTCCCGGCCGTCGCGGTAGACGCTCCACCGCCGGCCGATCAGGACCAGACTCATGCCGGAGGGCGCTTTCGTGTTCCGCGCGCGCCTCAAAGAGATGTCAGCATTAAGGAAGGGGCCCGTTAGGGCCGAAGCCTACCAGGTCAGCGGAACTGTCTGAAAGGGTTAGTGCTTCTCCGGAATATAATGGGCTAAGGAAGGAACATGGATGGTTTATAGTCAGTAAGAGACTGACGCTCCTTTCCGCTCCACCTAGAGCGGGAAGTCAGGATATTTGATGATTTCAATCCATCAAAAAAAAAAAGCTCAGATCAAATCTTTTGACAGCTGCTCTCCCTTACGCCTTCGACTCGGCGATGGCACGTCATTGCCTGGAGCCTGGACCCTCTGGAGTCCTCCCTGCGCTCTGCGCACCGCCGTCTATTATTATTAATAGTGTGCATTTAATGGCGCCCTATTCATATCAATCTTATCATGATAACTTTTTAAATATTTGTCCAAATTGCTTAGTGTAAAAGACAAAGTTTATCTTCATTAACGTGATAAATGTATTCAATTCGATAAGAATTAACTGAGTACTCTAAAATGTGCATTGTAAAAAAAGTATCAAATTGGTATGGCTCACTATTTTGTATATAATGGCTTGCACATAATAGGTAGACATATGCTGTCGCGGACTTTTATATAGAACTTTTTAAGACAAACAGTCCCACAATACATTACCTTCGCGTAACTCTTACGGTTTAGGCAGCGCACGCCAAGATAGCTCTCAGAGGGCAGGAATTTTGCCGACTTACATGATACTTATCATTATATTATGGCCAAATCACGCAAAGTCTATGTAAATTGTAGCCTATGTGTTATTCTGATATATAAGCTAGATTATTGGAAAGTTTCATCGAGATCTGTTCAGCCGTTTTGGCCCAAAAAAGGAACAAACATCCATCCATCCTCACAAACTTTCGCATTTATAATTATTATATTATTATTATTATAGTAGGATAGTAGGATTTACATAAAAAAAATATATAAGTAGTTTATCAGCCATCTCGTTACCATAACACAAGCATTAGGTTGCTTGGCTTGGGACTATATGGCGTTGTGTGAAATGTCCAAGGATATTATTATTATTATACTTTTGATCATCACTATATAATATTATTTAACAACATCCCACCGCTGCGTCTGTCTGTTTGAACAAATCAAAAATGACGAAACAGGTTACCATAGAGTTAACACCAATGGATTGAGTGATACATAAAGAAGGTGGAATGCTAATAAAGATCGAGTATTCATGGTTTAAGTGTATAATTCATTAAGGTGCTGGGTACAATTGCTGAAATATGACGACGACTGTTGAAGTTGTCGGGATATATCGTGGACTAGAAGCTTTACTGGCGTGCGTGGTAGTACCTGGGTACGTAGTTACCGTGGGATCATTGCTGAAATCGCGAGGGTGAAGACGCCGCAAAATCCAGTAAATTATAAATGCGTTTAATTAGTCTCTGTCTGTTACCTTTATACACCTTAATGTCCGAACGGATTTAAAAGTGGAACACGAATAGACCGTGACCTGAGTTAAGACACAAGATACTTTTTATCCCGGCAGTACGTTTTCGTTAGATAATTTCCGACCATCATGAAAAACGAAACCGCGTAGTCGCTAGTATAAAATAACATTTTGCAAACTAGAAATGCGCTGTGATAAATAAAGTTTGGGAATGGATAAGCAAATAAAAATGGATTATTTTAATGTCACAAAAGGGTGAATTCTTTTATTTAAATCGAAGCCTTTGTTAAACAACAATAGTTAAACCCGTGTTCATGGAAAAGGGAAATCCCTTTGCATCCGTCCTTCCATGCATTTGTAGATAACGTATGTATTTCACAGTCCCTTTTAACATTATCCATTATGTTAATCTAAGGTCAACGGTTTATCGTGTCTGAAATTCTGAATGGATTAAACCGTAATGTTGTTTTATCAGTTCATTTTATGAAAAAGCCCTGAATTTTGACACATGACAAAGACAGCGATACTTTTATGCTCCCTTTGTAGGCTTATCCGGTTCGATGCGGTGAGACTTGTTTTGTAAAACAGACACCTTTCGTTTGATGTTTCAATATATTCAGCTTTTGTCCTTTAGGCAACACGCCTTTGACATACGCTTTTACGTAAATAACCACATCAGTACATTAGAATTGGTTCGGATTCAATATTTGTTTGCAAATATTTTCTAGGCTGTATAATGTTATAATTATGCATCACTTTGTTAAAAATCAACTAGCCAAAGAAATTGCAATAGCTTTGAAAATAGCTTACACTGAACTATTGACCTAAACATGCTTACCGGGATAGATAATCACACAATATTATAAAGACAAAAGGTTGTGACTGTGTGTGTGTGTGTGAGTTTGCATGTTTGTCCGTCAATGACGCTCAAACGGCTGAACGGATCTGGATGAAACTTGGCACAGAGGTAGTTTATGATCTGGATACTTTTTATCCTGGTAGTGCGTTCCCTTGAGATAATTTCAGACATCCACGCAGACGAAGCTGCTAGCAGCTGCTAGTCTGTTTACACAAAAGACAAATCGCACCTTTAGAATGAAAACGACGTAACTCAAAAAAGTAACTTTTAGGGAAATAGCAAAAGAAGTTTTAAAGTTCTTAACACTTCCGTACTATTTGGTCTATTATTTCGTAATTATTTACGTCAGTGACTATGTTTGTGCTGCAAATTATAAAAAAGTCTTTTCACTATTTTCGTTTTGAGTCATTTTATGACGGTAACTCAATTTTTGATTTTTTTGAATTATGTCGTTTTAATTCTAAAGGTGCGAAATGTGACTCACTGACTGATCTATCAACTCATAGCTCAATCCTTTGCGAAAGTATTTTGTACAAATCTCACCGTAAAGACTCAGATGAAGTAACTGTCAATAGTGTCAATCCCTAGCATTCGCTGAAATGACAGGTCAACTAAGTTTTCACGATGAGTTTATTTAAAAAAATAGTTACAATGACGTTAGTTCCAACTTTCAACGCGAACGGAGCGGATATAAGCTTGTATGAGTACATAATAATATATATGTTACTGTTATAATTATACCTAGTTAAAAAAATAAGTAAAGTACAATTTATAGCCACTTCGTTAGCACTACTCTTGAACAAAGCTTTAACTTGTCCAAGTTACAAGCGACAATGACTGCAGATAATGTTATGAGATGAGCTTTTAAGAGCTACTTTTATTGTAAAGAAAAATCTGTTTAATTAAGGATGTCCTTACTATAAAAGTGAAGTAGACTTATCACATGAAACCGCAATATGTTTTGGAAAAACACAATTAATGATGATTGATGTTTGATGAATACATGCCAAATATTATATTGTCAAATTTACAACTTAAATCTGTGTATTGAAATCACTTCGCACATCTATAACACAGCATATTGACGTAGGGTGGTCAATTTGTTTAAGCATTAATTTCTCTGACTGTACCTTCTTCTGTGATCTGCAAATTTCATCTTTATTTCGCCAATATCCTAGTTAATGATCCGCAAACTTAAGCTCTAATGAGTGCCAAGTGTTGTCCCGAAAGAAAACCCTGCCTTGGTATCGCTTGCCAACTATTCAGTTTTTTTAAGTACCGACACATACTTAGCGGTAGCCACGGGGCATGAAGAAAGGGTTTTTGTGGAAGTAATACTTAAAACGGTTTGTCCGATGCTTTTTTGTTTTAAACTCTTCTGTTACATTATCGTGGGTTAAGCTTCGTTTAGGAGCAGTGGTGGCCCAGTGGTATCGGCCACGACTTACGAGTTGAAGGTCGTGAGTTCGAACCCAAGCAGGCGCATTAATTTGGTACTTTTTTTTTTGTAAATACATACATATTATAAATACCCAGACCCGTAACAAATACTTTCAGGTCGTACAAATATTTGTTCCGTGTGTGAATCGAACCCGCGACATACTTCGCAGCAGTCAATTGCTCAACCATTGCGCCAACCATGTCGTCAACTTTATGGATTTAATTTTTTCACCACTGCTCTCAAAACGGTGAAGAAAAACATCATGAGGCGACTGGCATGTCCTAGAACCAAAAATCGAAGACATGTGACATCCGCCAACCCGCACTAGGCCCACGTGTCGGACTATGGCCTCTCCCTCTCTTAGAGAGGAGGCCAGGGTCCCAGCAGTGGGAACATTATAGGCTGATTATGTAAGCTTCGTATACACGATGAATGAAAAATCACCATAATCATTTTCGCATCAGTACGGTCGAGACACTCTTAGAAGACTAAACAAGGCTTTATATGTACGATACATAATGTGTTTACGTTCCACCTGCTGAACGTCTCCCTTCTGGGTGCGACTTGCCTTGGTAAACTTGGAAGGCTTTAAACAGACTCCGGACCCAGGTTGGCCGAAGCAAGGAAAACCTGCTCAGATGGGGATTCATAGACAGCTCCGCCTTGGAGTGTAAATGTGGTGCTGTTCCAAAAACGATGGGACACTTAATCTCGTGTCCTGTGTGTCCTGCCGTATTCACGTTACAGGTGATATAGATTGCCATCGACACGCTAAGAAGAAGAAGATAATATGTTTAACAAAATAACGTAAAAAGAATTTTTGAAATTAACTGTTGGTTTTTTGATAGAGTTACTAAAATATAAGGTACACATGGCCTACAACGTTTGACGTAACTCAAACGAGGCAGAATATATTTTTGCCTCGGAATATCAAAAAATGCTTTTACATTTAGCTTGTGCCTTTTTTTCTTAACCCTAAACTGCTGGAGGTCCCTAAATAAAACCCTTTTTATCTTTTACCCCACTACCTAATAGCTTAAAGATGCAAACCACAGATGTTATCTGAAAGGAGCCCATAAAAAAAACCCTATCATAAAGTAGGCAAATCAGATTTTAATGGTGTTGTATGGAATTTTGGTTCCTAAGTATAAAAATATCTTCAATTGTTATGGCGGCTATATTGTTTATTTGTTACAATATATTGTAACAAAATTAACCCCGTGCATAAAAGGAATGTTTCTGGTCGAATTGATACAATCAAATTAAATTAATATGATGGTATTATTTGTATTTTTTTTTTTGCATTAGCGATTGACTGCGGTAGTTTTAATTATATAGTGTGTTAGATTAAATGACACGGACGGACATACTTTCAGGTTGTTCAACTCAGAAATATGAAAAAAATATATTAGCTGTTCTATACATTTTGACGAATTATGCGAACATAAATGTACTGAACAGCAGATTTTTTTCTCGTGATTTTAGGTATAGTTTCATAGACAAAGATGTTCATTTTCAAGAGTATAGTAACCCCTGAAAGCATGTCCCTCGTTTAACCTAACACACTGTATAGAATATTGTTAATGATTGAAAAACACTCAACATACATTTCGATACTGACCCAACAAAATACATAAACACGGATATGTCGTAAATAACTATGGCATGAAAGAAAATACTATGAATGTATTAGTTCCGGATTCTCCGTACAGAGATGGCATGATTATGGAGTCCATAATCAGTGATGTGGAAACCTGTCACTACATTCTAACATTCTTTATGTCAACGTGTTTTGGAGTTTGGCTCGAGTTTTTACCCGGGTGTAAGGAAGTGCGTCGTGATTTCTTATCGGAATTTCTACTAGTATTTTCACTTTGTCATGGGAAAGTGCCACACTATGTAGCAGAAATAAAAATAGACAGATTTTTATTTCTGCCTTTTCCCAACTATGTTGGGGTTGGCTGCTAGTCTAACCAGATGCAGCTGAGTATCAGTATTTTAAATGGAGCGACTGCTTATTTGACCTCCACATCCCAGTAACTGGGTAATGCGATGACCCCTTGGTAAGACTGGCTGTCAAACTTTCGGGTTTCTGACGACCTGACTGTCAAAGATGCACAAATGACAGCCGGGACCAACGGCTTAACGTGCTTCCCGAGGCACGGAGGAGTCTCGGTATGTAAAGGTCACCCATCTACGACCAACCTCGGCAAGCGTAGCTTAACCTGATGGATCGATCTGTGTGACTGTTATTACTTAGCCACGAGCTCCTCACTATTTTGCAGAATAATATGAGAGAAATATATTTCATAGTGCCTGCTCGTGAAGTAGCTCACCTGCTTTGCTGTTAAAAAAGACATAAAAATGAAATAATAAATCTTTTACTCAGAAAACCTTTTTTCTTAAAATCATAATATTAATGTAAAAGAAAAAAAACTAATAAATTTTATTAACGAAGCCATAATTCTATCAAAACATTACCACGAAAAAGAAATATTTCAGTTTCAAACAGAATTACCGAAGTCTCGTTACAAATACTCGAACTGTCATATGTTTTTATTAGGGACGGAAAACTTTTTCCGATACTCGCATTACCCAAGTAAAGTAAATCTAAGCAATGAATTACCAATTTTCTTCATAACGGAGCCGTGACTTTCTCAGTTTTAACCCTTTCAGTGGCCAAGTTCGTTCATTACGTAGCAAGGCTTCCAACTTCTTGCCGAGTGTCGAATGTTCCGAAGGAGCAAATGGGAATTTGTTTAGTATATTTTGATCAACGCGACGGTATTAAGCGGTGAACGGTGGAGGTGGTAATTTTGGTAATCTAAAAATATTTGGGATAGAATCACTAATGTTATGCTTTGCATTCGTTACTATCACTTTAATTATCTCAAATATTAATGATACTCTAATAATGCAACTGATAGAATTAAAAAAATGTGGGTATCTTCCATCAAAGTATTTGCTGAACAATTACGAAATGTAAAAAATATATAAAACAAATTTTATATTTAAGTAGGTACAAACAAAAATTACTTTGGGTTTGATTGTATGAATTTATGTTTTGATCTATTTGCAAAGCTTTTTAAGCAGACATTAATATTTACTCACTAAATTGAGCTCGTGAAAAATATAGAAAACTAAAAAATATTGTGTAATGTTTTTACTGTGTGATGATACTATTATCTAACAATATTAAGTAACATAATGTAGCAATTATTATTAAAAATTGTTCTGAAATAATAATCAGGAATATTGGTAGGTAATTAATAAATGCTTAGTAGATAGGTCTTCATTTATTGAAGCTGCAAAGATGAAATACTGTCTAGACTAGACCCGAAAACAGTGTTAAAAATAGCGCTAGAATAAAATTTAAAACATAAAATATATACATGATCAGAGGACTGGTAAATACTTAGGGCAAAGAATTAGCTTTGCCATTCAACGTCGCAACGCTGCCAGACTTTTGGTCACATTTCCTACTGACAGCGATGGGGACAAATTTTTGACGTCCTATGATCTCTTCCCTTTTTTTTACTGCTTGTACATAATATAATATTATATTTTATAGATTTAGGTTGTACACTGTACGGTGAAGATTTGTGTTTAATTCTTGAAAATTAATATACCACAATCCAGATGATAATAAAATACTTTCATACTTAGGTAAATATTAGTCATCTGCAAGTCAATGTTCCCTTACTACCTCCACGTAATATGATGTATGATTTTGCACATGTTTCGGGGCACTGAGCCTGTTCCTCTCAACTTGGTAATGAGAACAATTTATTCTAATTATTTTCTGCCGCCTCTCTCAGCTCACCGAATGCTTTTATGTGTATTATTTTTGATACACCTACTTTCCTACGTCCTGGTTTAGAATTTTGTTCAGAGGAAGTAATTTATGAGGTGAAGAAAAATGAAAAAGTTTTCGAGACAACCCTCGGCGTTTCCCATGGGTACCGTAAAAGACGAATAAGTTAATTTAAGTAAATATTTAAGTCTACAACATAAGCAGCAATATCTTCCTAAACATTTTTTTTTGTTAAATTATCTATACTAATATTATAAAGAGGAAAACTTTGTTTGTTTGTTTGGTTGTAATGAATAAGCTCAAAAACTACTGGACCGATTTAAAAAATTCTTTCACCGTTGGAAAGCTTAGTTTTCTAGGAGTAACATAGGCTACTTTTTATCCCGGGAAAAATAACGGGTTCCACGGGAAAGACCACGGGAGCGAAGCCGCGGGCAAAGTGCTAGTTATATATATTTTTATCTTTTTGTAAGTACGTTTTTTTTCTTCATTCTTTCCTGTAGGTAACATGGAAATGACGCACTGCGATCGCCAATCAGAGCTTTCTCAACCAATCTGCCTAGCCTTTTCCAAACTATGTTGGGGTCGGCTTCCAGTCTAACCAGATGCTGCTGAATATTTAATTTTACATGGAGCGACTGCCTATCTGACCTCCACAACCCAGACTGTAACCGGGTAATGATACCCCTTGGTAAGACTGGCTGACAGACTTTCAGGTTTCTGGCTACCCGTAACGACTGTCAAAGATCCACTAATGACATCCGGGATCAACGGCTTAACGTGCTTTCCGAGGTATGGAGGAGTCTCGATTTGTAAAGATGGTCACCCATCCACGGACCAACCCCGGCAAGCGTAGCTTAACCTGATAGATAGATCCGTGCGGTTATTACTAAGCCACGAGCTCCTACTTTCTATACACAAAAAAAAGTATAATGCATTTATTAACAACAATCTTTTTTATCAATCAGAGGGTATCTACGTACCTTCACTAAAATAGATCCTGCCTTTGCCTGACTTCTGACAGTTACCGAGGCTTTGGTTTCCCATTTTCCCGTGGGTAGGTTATGGTAGGTGGGTAGAATTGTAAACACGTGTGTCCTAAATGTGTCAGAGTTTATCGTAAGGTTACTTTGAAATGGCGAGAAAAACTGTCATGTGGTAAGGTGTAAGTGACTAATTGTTTGAACGCAACCAAAGCTTTTTTCTTCTAAAAATAAATTCCTATGTTATTCGGGACGCGCACAGAAAACATAAAACGGAGCACTTAAAACTGCCAAAATTTACGTTTTTTATTTTTTTTACCAAAAAAAAGTCCTGTGCTGTCCTATCGGCTCATTAGCTCAGCATAATGCTGCGATAAAAAAAAATCCGGAGCACTAGTATTCTTATACGGCCCGCTATGATGCCATGGATGCACCGACATAATTATATGTATAAATAGAGTAAGAAGTAAATAAAACAATAAAACCTTATTTTTAAAAACTTAAATAAAAACCGTGATAAAGTACAATAAACATCACGATCGACTCACGCCTGACGCTCAAAATCACTTGTTCATGATATAGACTATTGTCTATGGTCATCAAATGTCTATATCGATGAACAAACAAAAAGATACGGGTGAACTGCGTTTCATTCGACAATTTTTTTTTGTTTTAAACAAGTTAACAAAGCAAATATTTCAGAGGTTACGGAATTACTCCACATTACCTTGTTTCTTGTTAGCTTTCAAAATATTACATAAAATAAGCACTTAGTTATACGGTTAGTCTAACTCTAGTTTCACAACTATCCAAGTACTAACCATTAACATTTAACGTTCACTTGAAAGCTAACCATCAATTCACGTAATTAAACAGACGTTTAATTTTAACAGCCTGTCAAACTATGCGTAGTATTGTCTCTACATTACTCTGTCGTTTCACTAACGCACGTCAACCACTCAACGTCACAATACAGCGGTTTGTTCGCATCATAAAATACGCACAGAACTGTATTATTTGCGGTCATCATAATGTAAGCAACATTATGATGACCGCAAATAGTACAGATTTGTACCTACTACAGAATTACTTTTTCTTTTTTTTTGAGGGTGGATAATTATCAAATAATTTCTCCTGCTCTGGGTGGAGCGGAAAGGAGCGTCAGACTCCTACTGACTAAAACCCATCCATGTTCCTTCCTTAGCCCTTTTTTTCCCAGGGTAGCGGTAACCCTTTCGGACAATTCTGCTGCCCCGCAGGCTTCGGCCCTAACGGGCCCCTTCCTTGATGCTGACATCTCTTTGCGGCGCGCGTGGAACATGAACGCGCCGTCCTTTATACTATTATTAATAAAATAAATAAGCTATATTAATTGTTTTGGAAATTGAAATCCGTAAATTCATTGTTGAACAGATGTCGAAATCTGGAAATATTTGAAATATAATATATTATATCATAACATCACACCTGTAATCCTGGAAGGGATGGGCTGAGGTTTACTCACTCACAACATTTGGCCAATGCACTAATTTAATTATCAATATTAATTACTACTCTGACATTATTAATTTATTTTGACATTTTCATTTAATCATGATATTTAATTGACAATAAGTTTATTTTTTGACATTTAATTTTTTAATTGACTTAGTGACATTATTATTATTATTTCTTTTTTTTTTAATCCATTACATTATTATTATTTTTTATTGGTATTCCAAAATTGTGTTGGTAGTTTGCCGCCATTTTGTAATTTGCATGCCTCGAGGCGTAATATGGTCGGACAACCTAATGTAATTTACCCATATTAGCAAATAAATGATTTTGAATTTGAATTTAAATTTTACATTTAAGTAAAATTAAAAAAATGCTTTGGGTTCTTTTTGTATGAATTTATGTTTTGATCTATTTGCAAAGCTTTTTAGGCAGACATTAATATTTACTCACTAAATTGAACTCGTGAAAAATATAGAAAACTAAAAAATATTGTGTAATGTTTTTACTGTGTGAAAATACGCTAGATAATAGTAACATAATGAAGCAATTATTATTAAAAATTGTTCTGAAATAATAATCAGGAATATTGGTAGGTAATTAATAAATGCTTAGTAGATAGGTCTTCATTTATTGAAGCTGCAAAAATGAAATACTATATAATAAACAATGAGTTAAAAATACTGTTAGAATAAAGTTTCAAACATAAAATATACACTTGATCAGAGGACTGGTAAATATTTAGGGCAAAGAATAAGCTTTGCCATTCAACGTCGCAACGCTGCCAGCCTTTTGGGAACATTTCCTACTGACAGCGATGGGGACAAATTTTTGACGTCCTATGATCTCTTCCCTTTTTTTTACTGCATGTACATAATATATATTATATTTATAGATTTAGGTTGTACACTGTACAGTGAAGATTTGTGTTTAATTCTTGAAAATTAATATACCACAATCCAGATGATAATAAAATACTTTCATACTTAGCTAAATATTAGTCATCTGCAATTCAATGTTCCCTTACTACCTCCACGTAATATGATGTATGATTTTGCACATGTTTCGGGGCACTGAGCCTGTTCCTCTCAACTTGGTAATGAGAACAATTTATTCTATATACTATTATTAATAAAAAACTTGAGAGGTGTCAAGGGACACCCGGATGGAACGAAGTTTCTTTCGATTAATTAGAAGAGAGGTTATAGTGCGTACTTGCTAAAAATACAAAAGCATTTATTATTATCTGTATATAATCTCTACTTACCTAACTCCATCAGCAATATCCGGAACTTGTGCAGAAACACTGTCAGGATTCATTATTATTTTTTTTTTTTATTATTTACAAAAAACCTGTATACACTCAACAAAAATAATTGTCGCGACACCACACTGTTCAATGCGAAATAGAAATGAAAATATCTGGCTTGTTTTCTATAAGAGAGAGAGAGACAGACAGAGAAACATGCGACGCCGCACAGCTTACAATAGCTTACTATAGCAAAAAGTGTCGTGACAACTTTAAGTAAGAATTTTTTCCGTCTAGCCCCCTTTCACAACGCGCGATAAGAAACTACGTCACCAAAACCTACGTCACCAAAACCTACGTCACCAACACCTACATACGTCACTAAAACCTACGTCACCAAAACGTACGTCACCGAAACCTACTTCACCGAAACCTACGTCACCGAAACCTACGTCACCGAATCCTACGTCACCGAAACCTACGTCACCGAAACCTACGTCACCGAAACCTACGTCACCGAAACCTACGTCATCGAAACCTACGTCACCGAAACCTACGTCAACAAAACCTACGTCACCGAAACCTACGTCACCGAAACCTACGTCAGCGAAACCTACGTCACCGAAACCTTCGTCACCAAAACCTACGTCACCAAAACCTACGTCACCAAAACTCTGAACACAAAATATCTGGCTTGCTTTCTATAAGAGAGAGAGAGACAGACAAAGAAACATGCGACACCGCACAGCTTACAATAGCTTACTATAGCAAAAAGTGTCGTGACAACTTTTCGTAAGAGTTTTTTCCGTCTAGCCCCCTTTCACAACGCGCGATAAGGAACTTCGTTCCAATAAATAAGCTATATTAATTGTTTTGGAAATTGAAATCCGTAAATTCATTGTTGACCAGATGTCGAAATCTGGAAATATTTGAAATATAATATATTATATCATAACATCACACCTGTAATCCTAGAAGGGATGGGCTGAGGTTTACTCACTCACAACACACCACAAACTCAAACTCAAAGTATTTATTTCAAATAAACCAATTACAGGCACTTTTGAATTGTCAAGGTGTCGGTCAGTCAGAGAGATGAAGCTAGTTGCCCATTCCAAAGCAGTAGGTACCTATGGAGAAGAACGGGCAAGAAACTCCATGGACACTCTTTTAAACAAAATATGGTTACAAAATATTGGTTACATATTTCATATTAATATTATACATGTGAGAACGATGCAGAACGTTAAAAGCATCAGATATAAAATATGTAAAAACTATTCAATAATTAAATTAAAACAAGCCTTAGCCGCTAAGAGATGACCAGTCCCTACTGACAGCGCCCGTTCACGAACATGACGCATATATTAGCACCATTCAGCTCAACCATTTTTAAGGGAGCTAAATGATCCAACACACACGCCACCATCAGCGAGACATTAAAGTGAGCATGACATACTCTCAGCCGCCAAAGCACATTCAAGTCAATGAAAGACGTACCCAGTAACTGGTCGCTTTATAGTAGGTACATAGTACTCACATATGTGCTAAGCAATTATACAATATTAAGAGATTGAATTTATACAATGCAAAGATGTTTTTTTTGTTGTTGATCTTCCGCAGCTCCAACAGTTTTTAGTAATCTAATCAATTAGTTGATGCGCCCTTGTGGAGCTGGACTAGCATTGACCCAAGAATTTTTTATCAGCAATGTAATCTCCCAATTTATAATGTGCTTGGCTGCATAGTGTGCGTTTTACACACACACACACACCCACACCCACTTTTTGCCAGTTATGTATAAGTCTCACCTCACTTTGGAATGGGTCTTTTAACATCAACCGGGAACAAACCAAGACTACGGACTGCTAATGAGAAATTTCAAATGAAAAAAGCCAATAGCACTTTACCTAACCTGGATATCGAACCCAGGAACTCTCAGCAGCAGTAGCGCTTGCAACCACTAGACCAACGAGGCAGACATTTAAAATGAAGTCTAGTGTTTTAGCTTGTCTATAAGATCAAATTACTTACAATTTAATAACAGAACATGACCAACTTTACACAAGTCTGTGCATGTTTAGTTAATGGCAATTACAAAAAAAAAAAAAACAATATTGAAAATCGAAGATTCATATCAGAATCTATATTTGATTGTGTTGATGACGCAGTAGGTATTCATACTCATACAATCGGCTAAAAACTAAAAACAAAAATCTATTACTCGCAATCAAATGGAGTGAGGTAGTTCGAAACTGTCGAAGCAACTCAATCATTATTCGAATATAATTTATATTGCAGGGGCTAAAGCTTCGGATTCTTAGAAAAACGGTGGCTGCCATTTAACAGGCTAGTGTCGGCTGACATGAAAATGATGGCAGCGGTTAATATTTAAATGGTCAAATTCACCCTGCAACGTCAAAAGATGGTCGCGTTTCTGTTTAATTGACACCTCTGACACACAATAACACATTTGATTTCGCATGATTGTCATCTTCCTTCGTGTGGTTAGTGACTAACCTGGTATCAGAGTTTTTATCTTACTTAGACTTATCTTCACATGCCGTTGAGAAATACCTCTCTGGCAAGCTGGTTTCCTCACGATGTTTTCCTTCACCGTATTTTTTAAGCAAGTGATAATGTGACTTAGTACGGTGAAGGCAAATAAAGTAATTTAAATCTTTGGGCTGTTTCACTTACTTAACGACTGCAGTGTTAGGTTAGTATTGTGACCATTGGACTGCCAAGTCATAGCTCAAGTTCGAACCTAAGTCACGCACCTCTGATTTTACGGATTCGTGTGCGTATTCTATAATTATCACTTGCTTTAAAATCGGTGAAGGAAAACATTGTGAGGAGACCAGCATGTCTGAGAGTTATTTGTCAACAGCATGTGAAGCTAAGTCAGAGGCCCATGGGCAGCATAAAAACACCAGGATAGTCACAAACCATACGAAAAGAAGAAGTGACGACATTCGCCATTAAATTACACAACATAGAAACTCTTATACGACTACATAGATATAATGCATATTCACATTGTGGATTGCATATCATTGACTACAGAAACTCTATGCTTTGTTTACCAACTGAAGATTATTTCCTGTGGTTTCGTTCGTTTTCATCGACGTTTTGATTCCGATTCAATTGAATGCTATTGTCTATGCAAGTCTTCTTTTATTCTGCATTTATTGATACGGTCTCAGTTTATATAATACGTTTCGTTTTGAAGGGTTTTGTACCTAATTTGGTTGGACAGTGTGTGAATATGGGTTTTGAAAAATCGGTTTGGTTATTCATGAACTTACTTAACATCATGCGTGTAGTCCCAAATAGTTTAGGCATAGGTAGGCCTGTAGTACACACACAGTTTGTCGATTATGTTTAAGTCCCATGTAATAGGGGCTAAGCCAATTAACATCAACCAGGCATAAATCTAGACACCTGGCTGTTACTGAAAAATCCCTATAAGAAGAATCCTATAAAACTTCCTTCATAACTTGTTTTATTTTTAACTTTTAGTTCCTCTGAGTATATTAAATCTTTTACTTACATACCTATCATATGTATCTTGAAAACCTATATAGCAGTAAATAATATTTTGTTTGTAGCGAAAATCAACATTAATAGCAAACTGAATAAAATGAAAACGAAAATTAAACAACAAACAAACAAAAACAAAACATATAATTACAATAAAAGTTGCAACACATGTGTACATTTAAATAAAAATGCGGTATTTCAATTCTGAAAACCAATTCAAACCCAACTCTGCATATAAAATATTTTTATATTTTAATTGCGCTGTTCTTTGTGATAGTTGTTCTAGGTACAGTATGAACTATAAACCAACCAATCTACCAACTAATCCAACAACCTTTAACTAATTACATATTAACTCACCTCTTGAAAATCCGTACACCGTCTGGGTGTTACTCTGCGGGCAAGAACCAGTGGCGTGGAGCGGTCACCAACCGGTGCAGTGACCACTCGATTCGTGCGGCAGCTGGGCGCCGCAACCACTACTAATCTTTTCATTTGTTAACCAAATTCTTCTAGGTATCCTTTTCCAGTGCCGAGCCAGCCCTTGCGTTACGTATCTTGAGGCCTAATCTCCAAGTCCGTCAACGAAGATACGGGTCCGTCCAATGTAGTTGATTTGTCAAAACAAATGACAAACTTTTTTGACGGCACATATCCATCGCTAGTAAAGACACCTGTCAAATGGTGTTCTCATTCATTCTCAGTTCGGGCTCCGAACTAATCACATGTCTGTAAGTGATGCGAAGTAGAAACTGTGGCCTGGAATACGGATTTTGTGCTTACGGAGTAGACCCGGACGGAGTTGGGCCACCCTCGGCGGTGCCGTCAATTCTGATGAGAACTACCTACTATAAGCATAATCAGCATTCAATTCAAAACAATGTTCACAGTTCATTGTGGCTGGGACACAGCCCTCCTCTCTTCGAGAGGGAGTAGTCCGTAATCCACTACGCAGGCATAGTGCGGGTTGGTGGATAGCACATGTCTTCGAATTTTTGGTTCTAAGGTACGTTGGTTTCCTCACCATGTTTTCCTTCACCGTTTAACTACTATTACTTGAAGCAAATTCTCATGAATTCGTTCTGAATGAATTATTTTTTGCTGACTAGTTAGAGCGTGTAATTTATGTATCACACTTATTAATGAATAATTATTTTGTATATTTTACTTCCAAAAAGCAGCCAAACTTAAGGGAGACAGGACTGGACACATTTTTGACATAATATGATGAATGTTATGTGCCAAATCTAACGCCATCCGCACTTCCAAACTAATATTAAAAATGCAAACGTAAGCTTGTCTGTTACCTTTTCACGCCTAAATCACTGAACCGATCATGTTGGTGGGATGAGCTTGACGCCTTTACACATTCGTCACACTAGTTTAAGACAGAGAGAAGTGGAAACGAGCAAGGAAGGGCTCTGCCTTACAGTGAGACAATATAGGCTAAAAATAATAAATCATATTTTACAAGAAATCGTATTTTATATTTGAACAAACATGTGCCCGACTGGTTAACTAATACTGTGTTATAACTAACAATATTATTGTATAGTATACTGTGTTGTAACTAATAATATTGTTTCATCATTTAATTACAATAACATCAACAATGGAAAAACTGTCTCCTTTTTACACAAATAGCTCTCATTAAAGATACTCTAGATTACAATTTCCTAAACAAGTTCATTAGGAATTTCCATTACATCATCTGAGTCTGCTTTTAATTTAATTGTCTAAAGTTATTCCAACTTTATAACCCACTTTCTCTCAATGTACCTAAGAGCTAATTTCGTTTACCAAAACTCCTAGAATTGTCGAGTAACGACATCACATTGTTTCTTTCTGACGATAGTTTGCTCTGAATGTGTCAGGCCATTAACATTCCATTCGTATTGTAGTGGAATTCCTTGATTCAAGATTTGCCCCAGATTCGCTTTTCGGGTCGTAGGCTATTGTACGCCATAGATAGTGGACTATTGTTTATAAATTAATATCCGGGTTGCGATACTAATAACAGTTCGTGGTTGCTCTGAATTATTGTTTATCTTATTTGTATCTTGATACTTCGTGAACGGGCGCTGTCAGTGGGGACTGGTCATCTCTTAGCGGCTAAGGCTTGTTTTAATTTAATTATTGAATAGTTTTTACATATTTTATATCTGATGCTTTTAGCGTTATGCATCGTTCTCACATGTATAATACTAATATGAACTATGTAACCAATATTTTGTAACCATATTTTGTTTAAAAGAGTGTCCATGGAGTTTCTTGCCCGTTCTTCTCCATAGGTACCTACTGCTTTGGAATGGGCAACTAGCTTCATCTCTCTAACTGACAGACACCTTGACAATTCAAAAGTGCCTGTAATTGGTGTATTTGCAATAAATACTTTGAGTTTGAGTTTGAGTTTGATAGTATAGAGCCTTTCCCAAAGTAGGCGATAACTTGTAGGCGCTGCAGGCCTTAAGGGGAGCAGTAAGAGAACCAGAAAAAAAAGGAGGCGTTGTGTAGAGGCTTAGAGGGCAATTTCTTATTTCATGTAGATAGTGGTTTTTAAGTAGGTGAAAAAATGGGGGGTTTAAAAATTTTTTTCACCTACGTAGACAAAATAAGTTTGCGAACCCCTGGTATAGAGAACAAAATTATTAGTAGTACCTATTATTCCGTTAGAGATACACTATATTCAAATATACACAACGATTAAATAATGCATAAATGCTCCAACTCACTAATGGAAAGAAAGTTGCAAGAGCAAGAAAAAACGAACTATAATTCTCTTTGTTTATGTTAAAAATTGCTCAAGTCCAACTTTTAACTATGAACACTTAGCCTGCAAATTGCAAAACACTTTCAGTACTTACAGCATTCAAGTGTTTCCAACGTCGGTACTGAAACATACAAATAGACAGTTTATCCTTTCTTCTTTTCATCCATTCGTTATTTCAATTCATCTGTTGATTAATGAATAATTAACTAAACCAAAATACGACGCTGAAACAGTATTCCGTAGCAAGAAATCTGAAACTGGGCCGGTTTTTAGTAACGACGAACTCGACAATGCTTGACAGTGACAAATTGATTGTCATATAGCTGCTCAAACACCATAACTGTGGGTGAAAATTATGAATCATGTCGTATAAATGACTTAAAGCAAAACAATTGTTTAAGTATTAAATTAATTTCGCCACTTTGACCTTGAGCTGAATTAACGTAGTACAGGTTTCAACAGTATAAGAGACTAGCCAGTAAAGTCACAAGCAAAAATGTATATAAAGTTAGCTAATTTCAAAAGCGTTTTGTCCTTAATTACTGAATGAAATTGTATGTAGTACACACATTGCATTTTCAAATCCCTAGGTTTACCGAACATGTCGTATCACAAATATTGAAAGAGTGATTTTACGTGAAAATCACTTGAATACTGCTAGGTGTATATCTATACTTATACTATAAATCTGAAGAGTTTTTTTGAACGCGCTAATCTCTGGAACTACTGGTCCGGATTGAAAAAATATATTTGTCTTGGATAGTCCATTTATCAATGAAGGCTATAGGCTATGTAACATCACGCTACGACCAATAGGAGCCGAGCAGCGGGTGAAACCGCGCGGGAGCACCTAGTGTAGAAATAAACGACGTAGCTCAGGTTTTAATAACTACCTACGTATTTATTATAAAACTAGCAACTAATGAGTCGCTGGTTGAGGTCGCTTAAGGTTGATGTTCCAGGGTAGCCTGCGAAATTCAAATTTTCTTAAGTTTTTTGCAATTTGCAGGCCAGTGATAGGTTTTATGTTGATGAACATTTGATTCGCGACTGTAAGACGTATGTAGTTACAGAATTATAATCATCAAAATCATGAATACAACCCTCCGAGCTCATAAAGGTTCCGGAATGACTTTGACCTTGTAAAAAGTCATTTTTACACCTTTATGAGCTCGGAGGGTTGTATTAATGATTTTGATGATTATAATTCTGTAACTACATACGTCTTACAGCCGTGAATCAAATGTTCATCAACATACAACCTATCACTGGCCTGCAAATTGCAAAAAACTTAAGAAAATTTGAATTTCGCGGGCTGGTTGGAGGATTCACCTTAATGTCATGGAACTATTCCATGACATTAAGCGACCAGGTGATAGTGACACCATAGAGCGCGTAACATAAATAGCGCGAAATTCAAAATTAGAATATTACATTCAACAGTATACATAGTACTGCTCGTTACTGGACGTTAGTCTTTTGTTTTGTTACAACTGACAGGTAGGCTACTGTACTTTAAAATTAATATTAAAGATATAATATATAGTGTATTGTATTGTTATCAACTTCAATGTTAATTAGATATGACGTATCCACATTATGTTTGTTTTAATTATTGGTTTCCGTCCCATGTAGCAGAAAATAACATTACGATAACATCATTGAACTAATTCCAACTTCTATTTACCAACATACCCAATACGGACTATCTATGACATATACTTTATGTTTTATGAAAAGTGGATATCAACAAAATGAATTTTGGAAGCAGACTAGAACATTTTACTCACATCTAGTGAAGTGTCGCTTTGTTCATGATGTTGAAGCAATATCTTTTTAAAATCCAAAAGAAATTTAAATCTTATTTCAATTTAAACTCTTTTATGTTCTTTAGGCTAATATTCGGCTTATACTATGAATTGAGCACTTTATTTATTGTTTGTTTCATCGCAAGAGGCTATTGTATTTTATTACTGACAGCTTGCATAAACTATTTGTTTAACAGTTTCCCAGAAACCAAAATTCCTCGGTCTACGTCCCTCTTCTTTATAACTGTGACTGTAGACGCCTCAGTAAATATTTTGTTTTCCTTAATCACTGGAGAGATACATGTGTTAAAGTTTTCTGCCACGCTTTCAAATGAATTGTGTTTCAATTATACTATTCATATCAATGTGTTGATGTTACATACTGTTGTAGGCATTTTAGGATACCCCCCACAGTTTCGTTTTGTTTACCTTCTCAGTATAATGTCTTTTATACATATGGCGGCTTATAATGGCCGCCTACCATCATTTTACATGGCCGATATGTTTAGAGAAACTGTAAGATCTCTAAAAACATCGATCACTAATAATTTAAAAACAGAATTTTTGACCGATAAAGAGAAAATTATGATTCATATTAATACGTTTCTGGAAGATCTCATGAAACTTGTCAAAAATATGGATTCAAACATTAGTATAATCAGAAAAAAGGTATGATTTATAAAAATGTATGTAACGTAATATTATTTTAAAATAAGGTCGCATTTAGGTATGTTATGTTTGTATCTCAAGAGGCGAATGTGTAACCTTATCGGTAATTATAATTTCGAATCGTTTGAAGTTGAAACCCTCGGGCCGTAAGATCCTAGTGCTCATGGTTTGTTCAACGAAAGATCTTGAAACGACTGGTTGGCACTTCCCGTAACCCAAGGGCTGGCTTTTATCTTAGGGCTACAACGTGGCCAGGTGGCGAGGCTAGGTCGCCTTCGCTACCGGACAGTGCCTCAGAATGCCCAATAATACACAATCAACTTGACTGACACAGTGATTCAGGACGCTTAATAATGAAGAATCGACTCACCTGTTCAGTTTTGCGAACTGTTCGTCGTTGTGACTAACATCATTCAAGATATTTGAAATGCAAAACGACTGCAGCCAGCTTCATGCGAACTGTTCGTCGTTGTGACTAACATCATTCAAGGTATTTGAAATGCAAAACGACTGCAGCCAGCTTCATGCGAACTGTTTGTCGTTGTGACTAACATCATTCAAGGTATTTGAAATGCAAAACGACTGCAGCCAGCTTCATGCGAACTGTTTGTCGTTGTGACTAACATCATTCAAGGTATTTGAAATGCAAAACGACTGCAGCCAGCTTCATGCGAACTGTTCGTCGTTGTGACTAACATTTGAAATGCAAAACGACTGCAGCTAGCTTCATGCGAACTGTTCGTCGTTGTGACTAACATTTGAAATGCAAAACGACTGCAGCTAGCTTCATGCGAACTGTTCGTCGTTGTGACTAACATTTGAAATGCAAAACGACTGCAGCTAGCTTCATGCGAACTGTTCGTCGTTGTGACTAACATTTGAAATGCAAAACGACTGCAGCTAGCTTCATGCGAACTGTTCGTCGTTGTGACTAACATTTGAAATGCAAAACGACTGCAGCTAGCTTCATGCGAACTGTTCGTCGTTGTGACTAACATTTGAAATGCAAAACGACTGCAGCTAGCTTCATGCGAACTGTTCGTCGTTGTGACTAACATTTGAAATGCAAAACGACTGCAGCTAGCTTCATGCGAACTGTTCGTCGTTGTGACTAACATTTGAAATGCAAAACGACTGCAGCTAGCTTCATGCGAACTGTTCGTCGTTGTGACTAACATTTGAAATGCAAAACGACTGCAGCTAGCTTCATGCGAACTGTTCGTCGTTGTGACTAACATTTGAAATGCAAAACGACTGCAGCTAGCTTCATGCGAACTGTTCGTCGTTGTGACTAACACAGAAAGGAAACATCATATATTATAAAAAATAGATTTATTGCTAGTTATATAGTTAACTACAGTTTTGATTTGAAATAAATGTAGGGTGGTCCTCACACAGTGCATCTATGGAGTGAACCAGAGATTGAAGCTTGCGCCATTGAGGTGTATCGTCTTCCGTTTGGAATTTTATCCGAACCAGCGCTTTCTTCCAAAGTTCTTGAGAATCCGTATTGCGTGCATCGTTGGTTTGATATACTTTCAAATCGATAAGGTAGTCTCCCACCGTGTTGATCACTCGACGTTCGTTGCCGTTCGCAACTTTATTAACGAAGAACGAGGACAGTACGGACGAAGAAGTATTTTTGGGTTCGCCATCGCCACGACATAGATTAAACACGTCCGCAGACTTCGCTTTTTTTCTGAAACAAACATAAATAACCCGTATAAGAATGTTTCAAAATCATTTCAAAAATAACACAATTAATACAGCCTTAGTAGGTACCGTAGTAGTCAGTAGGCTAATAAGTATAAAAACTGCAAAGTGATTGTCATGTTAATAAATTGTTTTTACTCGTAAGTGACAGTATCGATTCAAAAATATTATTTAGTACAAAAACAACTTATTATTTACTAAGTTAAAAAATATAGTGTTACTGTGATTTACATATCCGAACAGTGATACGAAAATGATATGGAATAAATTAACCAACTACTAACCGACGCTGTATAAATATATCAGACATAAGTACAAAAGTTGATAAAAATATAATATAATTGATTGATATAAATTAAGTATGATTACCTTATACTAGCAGGCGATTTCTTAACGGAAGTAGATTTACGCTTGCTTGCAGGCGTAGAACGCTTTCCCAGGAACTCGGCACTTCGTTCAACATCTGTAGAGTTGCTGCGTTGATCACACTCTGAGTCCGACCTGTAAAATATTAAAAAATAATCAGATTAATTTAAATGAATATCACTTGAAATAATTATGCTGAAAGAAAACAAAATATTTACGATAATTATTGGTAATTAACTAATACCTAATATGTGTACTTGAACTCGTACTTATTTAATCGATTCTAATTATCAGTAAGTTAATAAATATTACAAGTAGATATTTGGCTACATATGATCTGTATAATATTTGTTAAATTAAAATAAACAAAGGAAATAATAAAAAATATAAAGACTTACATTTTAAATGGTGGCGGCCTGAAGTATAATTAAAACAATATGATAATTGTTTTAAACACTGAACTGCGACTGCTTGCACTGTAGTATCGAGGGATCAGGCTCGAATTCGATTAATTGAACTCCGAAAACGCAAGCTTTTAAGGCAGATTAGTCATGTAAAAATGATAAATTGAATGTTAGTGTATATTTAATAAAAACAACAAAAAATGAGACCTTTCTTATTTGTACGGATTATAAGTACATGTAAAAATGAAAACTAACAATTATATTAATCGCTATTTGCTAACGCTGCGAAAGCACTCAGGGTTGTCAATATCAGTGTCATACATCTTTTCCTTCCTACTTAAAATATTACAAATGCGAAAGTTTGTGAGAATGCATGCTATTATGCATGTATATTTGTTACTCTTTCACGCAAAAACAACTGAACGGATTTGGATGAAACTTTGCAGTAATATAACTTACCTATACATTAGAATAACACATAGGCTATAAATTGTGCGGGTACGCAAAGTAGTTCCCTTAGGACGCGGGTGAAAACGGGTGGGGAAAGCTAGTACTACATAATATGTAAGAATTGAATCCATTTTTGCAGTAAATGTGTGGAAGTGTCATCCCTAACCTAATTCGCTGCGTTAAAATAAAGATGACTATTGCTAAATAGCAGTTTTAAATACGTAGTGTAGTAATCAGAAATATTTTTTTGTAAATATGATACTTTTATTATCATATACCAAGCAACTATTAAAATTATTCTAATTAACGTTTTTTATTAGGGTTGACCGACAGGATATATTTAAAACGATACAACTTAAAACTGTGTAATTAAAAATACGAAGATAAAAATATTTGTGATCTATGATTAAAAGGGTCTTTTATATAGTGTAATTGTTTATCGAAAAAAATATTAAGAATGATACCTACTTAAACAATTTAGTAAATAAATTTATAGACCACTGGCACATATAAGTAAATAAATCAAGAACAAACTATAATTATTTTTAAGGTAAGTAAACCTTGGAATTATTTATTTCGTATTTTATGCTTCTTATTAATTAGCTATATCAATTTACCCTTTACAAAATTTCTATGTAGCGTTTAAAAATAATATCTACATGATTTTTTACATTTAGATCACAACCCTGTACGAAATTGCATTCTTGCAAAATACATTTAGGTAAACTGCGACCGGATGCAACGAATATTAACATGTTACTTTTGTTTTTGACAATGCACACATTAGGTATTGCATTACTTGCACGTAAAATGTGTCTTCAATTTGTTAAAACTATGTTTTAACTATTCTATTTCATTTTGAATAAAACTTGTCCGCTAACTGAATAACTATTATATTTATAGTAGTTGCAAAATTGCTATCAGAATTATTGTAAGGTAATAGTAATTATGTTAAAATATTATTTTATTTAGAAATAATGCACTTTATTTTGAATGTTTTATAATTGATGTCATTACCAGAATAATAATAAGTGTGATTTTTAATTTCAGGCGATTACTTATTACGAACTGAGGGTCAGCAGAGGTGCCTGTTCATGAAAAATATATTATATACTACTATATTGGAAATGTATAATAATAATTAATATTATTATTTGTATCGATTAGATACTTTGCAGGTAATTTTTAAATCTAATATTAATTTTGTTGTTTTGTCACCGATAATCTTTTTACTTATTTATTTTATTTTATTTTTTCAGAAATATTTGGTATATTCAGTCCTGTGAAAAATAATTGTATTTGAACAACTCGATAATTCTACAATCTTCTTATTGAAGTTACTCCAATGACTTATTGAAGCGGATATTATCTATGTATTAATAAGATCAAGAATATTAGTTGTAAGTATTTAATGTAATCTTTTTCCTACACTACGATTTCTATAATATCGTGATATATCATAATCTTACCTACACATTACAACTCAATGTAAATCATAAAAAATATTTGTGCTGTGAGAAAATCGAACCTGCAACACTTAGCACAGAAGCCGATCGCTCATTCATTGCGCCCACCGCACTGCTAACTTTTAATTCAGTCTATTTTCTGATAAAGTCCATTAATAATGCCTCACTGTTCGGCTTGCAAAGTATTTGTAGATAATCGTCGATGGTCTGGTCATTTACGTAGTAATGTTCATAAAAACAATAGCGCCATTCCTTTTTGTGATAATATTGCTATTATTAATTCTTCGTTTAAACATCGCATTGCAAGTTACAAGATCATTGCAACTAATGATCAAAAAAATTACTTCCCTGAAATGTTTCTCAATGATAATCGTAAACAAATTAAAAATCTAATAGATCGAACATTACAGAAACATACATCTGTGAAAATTAATTTTGAACTTTTTTCCTTTTTTCTTTTGTTTAAAAATGATCAACAAGAACTGAAATCATTTAGTACAAAAAATTATATTGTTCACTTTAATTACGATTTTGATTCAATATATAAATCATCAGTTGTGTCACTGTTAAAGAAAATCGAGGAATTTCAAGAGAGAGATAGTGGTTGGACGTATCTGTGCAATTCACATTTAGAAATAAACATAAGTAAATATCAACCTCTCGGCGGATCTAAACATATAATATTGCCTGAATTTATCAGAAATAAAAAAGCTTGTTTGAATATTCAAAACAATGATGAGTATTGTTTCTTATGGGCTGTTGTAGCTGCCTTGTACCCCGCAACCCACCATCCTAATAGGATTTCATCTTATCCTCACTTCAAGGATGTTTTAAATGTCGATAATTTAACATTCCCAATCACATTTTCAGACATAGCTGTTTTTGAGAAAAATAATCCGTCTCTAAATATATTTGTGTATGGATTGAAAGATGATAGGACAATCATAGGACCTTTGTATACTTCAAACAATAATAAATCTAAGAGCATACATTTACTGTTTTTACAAAATAATACTAATTCTCACTATTGTCTTATCAAAGATTTACCTCGTCTAGTTAGAAATCAGATGACTAAGCATCACGGTAAACTACATTTTTGCGAAACATGCTTATTGTTTTTTCCAACGTCCAGTGAATGTGAAACACATGCGTGCGGAGGAGTTGTCACGGTATTACCAGAAAAAGGATCATTTTTAAAATTTACAAATTATAATCGGAAACAAAACATTCCATTTGTCATATATGCCGATTTCGAAACATTACTCGAACCAATATCCAACGATGAATTTGATACCGCTAACACGACATACTTACAACGGCACGTGCCGGCTGCGTTCGGGTATAATGTTGTGTCATCATTAAACGCTACTGTCGATAGGTATAGAAATTATCGCGGTGTAGATTGTGTTTCAAAATTTGTAAATTTTTTAATTGAAGATGCTAGAGACATTTATAAAATTATATCCAAAAACGAACCCATGAAATTCACCGACAAAGATGCTCTTGATTTTAGTCAAACCGTTAAGTGTCACATATGTGATCATTTACTGTGGAATGATAAGGTTAGGGACCACTGTCATATAACAGGTCGATACCGAGGTGCAGCACATCGGTATTGTAATCTACAATATAGAATACCAAAATTTGTTCCCGTATTTTTTCATAATTTATCGGGATACGATTGTCACTTATTTATAAAAAAATTAGGTGAAATTCCGGGGCAAATTAAAATAATACCTAAGACCAAGGAAAAATATATCGCATTCACAAAGTTTATACATATTGGTGACGATTATATACAATTAAGGTTTTTAGATTCCTTCAACTTTTTAGGTACTAGTTTAGATAAACTTGCTAAAACACTACAAGTAGAAGATTATGTTAATCTTCGAACTCATTTTCCTGACAAAAAACAGTTTAATTTGTTGACACGAAAAGGGATATACCCTTATGATTATATGACAGATTGGAAATGTTATGAACAGAAATCGTTACCGTCAAAGTATCATTTTCATAATTCCTTAACCAACGAAGACATTAGTGAACAAGATTATAATCACGCTCAGACAGTTTGGAGCGAATTCAATATAAATGATTTAGGGGAATATACAGACCTATACTTAAAAACGGACGTGCTCTTGTTGTCAGATATATTCCAAAATTTTCGAAAAACATGTAAAAAATACTACAAACTGGATCCAGCATTTTACATAACTGCCCCTAGTTTATCATTTGATGCAATGTTGCTAAAAACTGGGATCACGTTAGAACTCGTGTCAGACTTGGCTATTGTCAGAATGATTCAAAGTGGTATACGTGGGGGATTGTGTATGTGTTCCCGACGGTACGCAAAAGCTAATCATAAGTATATGCAAGAATATAATTCATCAGAGCCTAACTGTTTCATAGTATATTTGGATTGTAATAATCTTTATGGCTTTAGCATGTGTCAGTATTTACCTTATTCTAGTTTCAGATTTCTTACTGAAAATGAAATAGCTAATTTACATATCGAAAATGTTGAGGATGATGCCGACTGGGGATACATATTAGAAGTTGATCTTCTGTATCCCGAGCATTTACATGACCATCATAATGATTTACCATTTTGTCCCGAAAAATGTATTCCCCCAGGAGGTAAAGCAAAAAAATTAATTGCAAATTTGTATAATAAGTATAAATATGTAATACATTATGTTCATTTAAAAAAGTGTTTAGAGCAAGGGTTGAAACTACGTAAAATTCACAGAGTTATTACTTTTAGACAGAGTTCGTATTTAAAACAGTATATAGAATTAAACACTCAATTAAGACAACAGGCAAAAAGTTCTTTCGAACAAGACTTTTTCAAGTTGTTGAACAACAGTGTTTTCGGTAAAACATTAGAAAACACTGAAACTAGAGTAACTGTTCATTTAGTTAATCAATGGTCAGATACGTTTAATCGCACCAAGAAATCAATATCCGCCGAGAGACTTGTAGCTAGCCCTTATTTCCATAGTGCAACTATTTTATCTGAAAATTTAGTTGCTATCCAAATGAAACCAGACGAAATAATTTTAGATAAACCTATTTATATTGGCTTTAGCGTTTTAGAACTTTCTAAGTCACACATGTATGACTTTCATTATAATATTATCAAGCCTTTTTATGAAAATCGAGTGCAGCTATGTTATACAGATACCGATTCTTTTGTATATAAAATATATACTGATGATTTTTATTATGATTTAAAATTTCATTTTTTGCAATACTTTGACACCAGTAACTATGACAACCAAAATGATTTTAGAATACCAATAATTAACAAAAAAGTACCCGGTTTGTTTAAAGATGAATTAGGAGGGAGATATATCTCCGACTTTGTGGGCTTGAGATCGAAATTATATTCTATAAAAACTCCTGATAATATAATTAAAAAAGCGAAAGGTGTAAAATCATGTGTAGTGAAGGAGTTAAACATCACAGATTATAAAAACATATTATTCAATGGTGGAGTTATTCGTAGAAAGAATATAATGTTTAAATCAATAAAGCACGAAGTATTTACACGGAGTGTCAACAAAATTGTCTTATCTAATAATGACGATAAACGATCGATATCATCAGATAAAATATCAACGCGAGCCTGGGGTCACTCATTTATTTTAAAGAATAATAATGAACTTTGATAAATAAGTTTAATATAATGTAATCAGAACACAGTACAGTTGAGCGCAATAACTGAGCGATCGGCTTCTGTGCTAAGTGTTGCAGGTTCGATTTTTTCACAGCACAAATATTTCTATGATGTAAGTGCAAATAGTTGTTTAATTTGTTTAAATTTAAGATAATAATATTAATATACAAAGTAAAATATGTAATGTATTTTAATGATCATTGTGAAAGCAATTTTGCAATTACTATAAATATAATTTTTGTATTCAGTTAGTGATTAAGTTTTATATAAAAATAAAATGAATGCGAATTAGATTGTAAGTAAATAGTATGTTCAATGTTTATGCATAAGTATAATAAACTGTTTTTTTTAAGTATCAACTTTGTTTTATTGAACTTAACAAATATAGTCTTACCGTTGTTCGGTTAGCATTTTATTCATAATACTTAAAAATAGTCTTTACAACACATAACAATGGCTGAAAACATAATCCTTACTAGTATTAATATTGTAAATATGAAGGTAACTCTGTTTGTTTGTCTATCGATATGTGGGTGAAACCGCAGGGAACAGCAAGTCATATTATAATACTCCGATATGGTAGATATTGTTTATACAGATATGTACACGTTTTGCGTACAAGGTCACAGTTCATTGCACTATATGAAGTGTATGAAATATTATGCAAGCTAGCAGTTTACAATTCATACTAAAGCCTTTTATTATATTGATCTATAAGACTATTGCCTAAAGAGTGATTTTCAAACAACTACCTAATGTAAGCTTGACTTAATGCTAAGTTAACAATTTTAACATAATATATACAGTTAATCGTCAGTTTATTTTTTATTATTTACAAAATATTACTAAAATTGACTAGTCGTTTTTGGAATATTACAGGATATTATCATAATCATGTCAACGGTGAGTACAGTACCTGTTTTAATCTAATCTACTAGTGATTTTATGTATGTGTACATCAATTTTTAAAATGCATTATGTATATCTTGTTCCAGGTATCTGATTCTGAGATTGTGTTTAGCCAGTATGCTCAGGATCCTTACGAAGGATTCTCTGAGATGTATCCCTGTGAACCTGAGCAATGCAAACAGACGAAAAAGACACAGACGAAGAAGCAACGTCGCAGAGAACCTTTGAAAAAACATAAACCCACGAAATCTTTTGTTATGAGCCGACTACAACGACGAGGCACTAAGTTAATTAAAATTACTGTAATTGATCTCTGCAACAATTCTCAAACAAGTGACAGTGATAGTGAAAGTGAGAACGTTGTGATAAGTGCGCAGTACATTGTTAAGGACGCTATAGACAGTGTTATGGACGAAACGGAATCGTTAGTTAAGAAAATATCGAAATCTTTAATAGACAATGATTTTTAGTTAGCTTTTTAAAGATACTCCTGTTATTATATTGTTATTTAAAGTTATTATTTTATGCTAAGTTTAGTTTTTGTTCAATATTATGTTATATTAATTCATTTACTTTCTATTACGTATTTACGATGTGTAACAAATAAAAATGCATTTTATTAAAGAAACTTGTTTTTATTTTCAAAATCAAAAACAATACACTTTACACTTCATATCCCAAGTGCTTTTTTACACATAAAACATTTTTTAGAGCGCAATGATTTAAATGTACATTACAATTAAAATTAGTTTTTTTGTCACAGTATTTCTTATGCAATTCAAACATGCTGGGACACTGGTCTTCACCAAGATCGGACACTTTACAATTTTCACAAATGTTTTTTATCCACTTCACCTTCTCCAAACCTTTGACTAATATATTTTTGTTCTCTAAATAGGGTACGATTATACGGTGAAATTCTCTATAGTCAATATATCCTTCGTTCCAACGAATGCCTCTGTTCTTTTCCAACCACTTTACCTGCCTTTTTTCATCAGTTGTTAAATATTTGAATAAATAAGGTGGTTTTATTAAGAACAGTTGTGTATAATCACGTGTAGCGAACGCTAGTTCTTTTACTATAAAATTGTTGTACAGATCTTTAAATCCTTGAATATCTAATATTATAGTATTCGAATTCATGATATTTTTCTCACAATATTACTTAACGGCTTATACTCTATTATACAATCATTCAATATAAGACAGTATGCAGAAGTTTGGTCAGGTATGTCGGATTCACTCTCAATTTCTACTCTTACATCC
This sequence comes from Hyppa rectilinea, assembly GCA_951799385.1. Taxonomy (NCBI): domain Eukaryota; kingdom Metazoa; phylum Arthropoda; class Insecta; order Lepidoptera; family Noctuidae; genus Hyppa; species Hyppa rectilinea. The sequence goes on along the minus strand of OX637311.1, from coordinate 9,626,927 downwards.
ACAACAGGACCTGACTTAATATTATCCACTTGTCTAGAACAATCGATAACAAATAGAGGCGCCAAGTCTTTAAATTGTTTCTCGTTTAATAAGGGTTCAGGACGACGTCCGTAATATGACTGTTGAAATCGTACATATTGCTCGTATAATAAAGCAATTCTGTTATTTGTGAAACTAACATTTAGGTTTTCATATGGAAAGTAATTTGAATTGAGGTACACTTTTACATTACGAATATAGCAATGATCAAACTGAGACATGTCAGAACTTGCACTGTTTTTTCTATTTGTCTGTAGACCAACAATGATGTATCTAGGTTTCTCTATTTGCGATGAAGTTTTGATTGACCAAGTATGCTTTGTAGTTTTAGGTAAAGCTGGATATTCGTAAAGATCCCAATTTCTGTATATCATTTGAAGTGGACGGTCTTTTTCTAGCACTTTTAACAAACTTATTTTCTCTTTATCTGATACTTTTACATGCGGTACGCGCCATATGATTTTATTAATTTGAACATCGTCTATAATCTCACCGGTGTTAAGTTTTACAGCATTCAGGTTAGTGTTACTTCTTAGTAATATCAGTTCGTGTCTACTATTTATCACAACTTTTTTAAAATCTTCTGCGAATCCAAGAATGTTACAGAGTGGTATAGAAGCTGAAAAACTACCTCCATTAATATTTTTTACACCATCAATATTCCAGCCCCAGGCATTGGAAGCCTTTGATTCACTTTCATTCATTGATATTAAAGATTTTATGGTGGTCGTTATGCCCGCATTTTTTATTTTGTCAATCTCTACACCATTTAGTTCGTATCTTATATCTTGGAATAAATAGAGGAGAGCATTATTTGTAAAATGCACACTAGTAACTTTATCCTTAGAATCCCTTTTGCTAATTATAAAAGTTCCTTCTAAATACAGGGTACTGGCTGACGGTAGTATATACAGGTCCTGTTGATTGATAGGTATTCGGATTTCATCGTTTCTATTGAAACTTGTTACATAGGGCTTGTATGAATGAAATTCAATTCCTTCCACAGTGTTGTCGTAAGTTGGAGCGGCCAAAACATCTAAGATATTCATTTTAACAATCCAATCGCTTTAAGAAATGCCTTATTGTCTTTAGTTAATTTTATTTTCTTTTTTGTGCGAGCTCTTATTTGTTTGGATGCTTGAGCAGAACTAATGCGTTTGATTTGATGTACATATTTATTATAGTCAATCATTTTTTCTTCTAAGATGTAGATATAGCTGCACTTCCTCCCCACGTAAATTGATTAAGCGATTGTTTATATCTAAAAGTCTTATATGTATACAGCTTATGTTGTTTTGGTTAATTGGAAAGTATATAGCGTTTTTCGGGATTTCTATAATCCTGTACCCTGGTGGCACGTTGAGTGCAAATTCATGGATAATGTGACTGGGTTCTCCGTTTATATATGAACCGCTTACAATATCACATTCTATCCTGATCACTGTCGTAGGTAAAATGTTGACTGGAAACTGTGACACATGCCATATATTTGCTTTTAAGTTCTGCTCACTAAACCCTAACAAACTTCTAAAGGTGCCTTCTTTACTAAAATTAATGCTTTTTGTGCAGTTAATAGCAGTTTTTAATGTATTATTATTGCACTGTAGTTTAATTGATGCATCCTTAATTTCAGATTTTAAATAATCACTTATATCTTGCAATTCATATGTACCTTCCGGTATTTCAATAACTTCGTTGGAACCGTAGTAGAACTTGTTATTCGTTTTGTCAATGTTGGGAATAGAATTAAATGTTGAGAAATGTAATAAGGCACACTCATACTTTCCATATAACTGCAATGTGGTAGGATAGTACGTAGATAAAGTGGATGAGTTTCCAGTAATCGACAAAGTGAGGGACATCTTGCAAATGATTAAAATGAAACAAATGCATAAAATTTATACAATTTATTCCAAAAAGTCCATAGATATTCTAAACATAAGTGACCACAAATTACAGTGTTGAACATCTGATATCTTGTATAGTTATAATTAATGTTACAATTCTTAAAATATTTAATCAGTTCCATTGGAGGTTTCAAATCCCCGAAGCTATCAAAATATTCACAGTAGTTGTATATTTTAACGTAAGCTACCCAATGTGTTCCTTCATTCTTAGAATCATCTAAATTAATGATACCACATTCAATCCGTTTCGGTGTCTTGGGCAACCTATCTCTCATGTAAACTCCTCGAAAGTATGGGATTTGGTGTGCATACTTTTGGATGTCTATATTTGTTAGAGCACGATTAGGTAGCTTAAAATTCAGTTTTTTGGAGATTTTATATACAATCCTTTACCATTTTTATGTGCTTTAATATATAAACCCTTGCCTAAATTCAGTGACTCTATAGCACGATTATGTCGTTCTGTTTCTCGCAAATTTTGTTGACCAGCTTTGTAATCATTAACTGTTTTCGCAATACCAGCCGCACCACCTGCTAATGTTCCTAAAGCCGATAAACCAGCAAAAATCGGAATCAAAGGTAGTACACCTCCTGTTTTTGGTAATGGTATCACTCGCGGTACTCGAATCTTCTGCATGCAAGGAATTATTTTCCTTGCCGCTGAATAAGCAGCTTTAATTAATGTTTTACTGTCCTTGGGATTCAGTTTCTTTATTTTTGATTTTATTTTTGATACAAAACTTTTAAATGTTTTAGCACCAGATCCAGACTTCATTTTGGCTTTCATTACTTTACTTACTATCCATGAGCTAAGTTTTTCACCTTTACCAGCATCTTTCGATTTAAGCCTTTCTTTCGCCATGTTTAGTAATTCCAAATCAGCCTTGTGACGATTGTCTAAGTCTTTATGATTTGCATATGCTATATCGTGTTGCTTGCAAGCTTCGTCTAGCTTATTTATACCTATATCACCTCGTGCTAACCGTTTGCTTAGTTTAGTTCCTGGTCCACAATAATTGTATCCTGGTAAATGAACTTCGAATGGCAGATTATCAATTATAGTGTTAACTAGTTCACCACCTTGCATTGTCCAAAGCTTAATGAAGCAAAGATTACAATAATTAATGTTTATATAGGTAATATAAAAATTATTTAACCCATTATAGCAGATTTATCAATCCAACTGTTTTCTTCTTTGTTTAAACCAAGCCATTTTACAAATAGTTTTGATCCTTTTCTTTTTAAAACCTTTTCAATCAAATAAACACCGGGACAGTGAGATTTTTGTAGTTCTTGCTCATAAAAGGTTCCTATTATGGGTTGATTTCGCTGGTCTTCTATGTAATACGTTAATGGGTAGGTATCATTAATTTTTTTTATGGTAAATAACTCGGTTGACCAATTAGGTGTATAACCTTTCTCAAAATTGTGTTTATATTTACTGATGCGTACATAATCGCCTACTTTAAACTTAGGTTTCTTTGTATGGAGAGAGGATATTTTCTTAAATGTTCTGTTAATATTTTCTTTTATAACGTGTTCATTATATTTATTTACTTCAATCGGTTTATATTTAATAGTCTGATGCTTTGTATTGTTATATGTCTTCAATATTACTTCTAACGGTTGTCCTAACCACTTGTAGTTTCCATTGTAGCTAAAAGATTTATATAACTTATTTTTAATAGTTCTTATTAGTCTTTCAACAATCGAAGCTTTTTTGGTTGAAAACGTTGAGTAATGGTTAATATTGCTCGTCTTCATAAGATTCTGAAACGTGTTGTTATAAAACTCGGTCCCCATATCCGTTTGTAAATTAACAGGTCTGCGATTACTATCAATCAATATCCTTTCAAATGCATGAGTAACATCTTCTTTATTTTTTGATTTCAATGGTTCTGCCCAAGCATACTTTGAGAAGCAATCAATAACCACTAGCACATAATTGTAACTTTTATTATACTTTTTTAAGTTTTGCATGTCCATCAGATCGGCTTGCCACAAGTCATCGATCCCTTTTAAAATAACTGAACGCCTCAGGAAACTTCTTCGCGCGGCTTTATGTATTTCATTGACTATTTGCTGTTTTGCCATTAGGAAGATTTTTAATTAACTTGTCTACCTCTGCTTTGGTATAAAACTTGTCTTCGAAATGAATCAAAACGTCCGATGACTTTGTTTTTAAATAAGACTTAACGGCATTTTGCCCATCCAATATAATTTGAGAACGCAATGAAGAAATCAATCTATTAAATTCTTGTACCGTGTGAGCATTCATTTGATCTACATAATCCTTGTTCACAACTTCGTCTCCTTCTACGGGAGATCTGATTCCTTTCAGTCTAGTTGATTTTAAATCGTAGTCTCCCGTTTCTGACTTGCACAGAGCGTTCTCATTAAAGTCTAGTAACTCTGTTAATCGTAATCTTTTATGAACGTGATGTCCAAATTTGTCTACGTTCATATTTAGATGTATATTAATGGAAGGTTAACAATAAAATGAATACATTTTTTAAAATCATTTATTTATTTATAATTTTATTTTCACGCAATTCTTCAATGATAGATATAATTTCATTGTTTACTCCAGTGTTACCAGCATCTCGAGAAGCTATCAGTAATTTTAACCTATTCACTAGTTCATTTGGATCATTCCAATATACAAAATCTGTATTCTTTTTCCACGTTTTTGTCAATAACATTCCTTTTCCCTTCGGCAGAGGGTCTTGAATGGTACTTTGTAGTTTAAAAAGTGGCTTAATAACTTGTAAATATTTCTGTCCCTTATTACTTTTTATTGGTTTACTGGAATCATAGTCTCGTCGATGAGCATTTGTATCGAGTAGCATCGACTTATAGTGTTGCATATCACTGTCGGTTACCAAACTTAAATCTACATCTTTCTTTAGCAACAACTGTTTCAAACCAGGTGTATTTTGATATTTGTGTCCAGACACGATAATATATTCATCGCTGATTGTTATGTGAGCTGAACCTAGCATCAAGTTCCCGTCCTTCACTCTAACACCATATGGGACCCCGGCGAGTGCTTCCGGTGATATTGACCAAGAGGATGTATCACCCTGTTTATTTTCAACTAATGATTGAAACGAACAATCACTTTCCTTGTCAGATTCATAGTCGTTGTCGACGTTACTCAGGTTTCCTTTCTGAGAAGCCGAATCAATAAATGAAATATCTGCTTCTTCATTTCCCGTAGTATGTAAACGAGGCGGTTGCTGGCTTGCATTTACAATTAGGTTGAGAGGTTCTGTTACAGGCTTGAACACTGACTCCAGTGTCTGTTTATTATCAATCTCAATGTCTTTCATCTTTCGTATTTTTTTCTTTACAGCTTCTGCAGCATCAACAATTTGTCTTTTTAATGATTTTTCCATTTTTAGATCTTGATAGATTAAGCGTTGTTTAATGAATAATAATATTGCAAAGGTAAGATACTTAAATATTAATTATCTTAATCAAAGACTACAAATGTGTCAAATTTATTTCTGTAACATCCATTATTTTTGGAACAATCCTTATTAATGACTACATAATTGTAAGGTTCATTCCATATTTTTGAACACATTTCACGAAATTCGAGCCATGTCATATCAGTGTTGACATGTTCTTCATAAATATGTTTCAAATTAATTTCATCTTGTTTAAAAAGTATGATTAAGTTAGCATTGTCCCTAACTAACTGTTTAGGAATTTTACTATACGTTTGGTTAAGGTAAAAACAATCAATACATTTGTGTCTTCCCATCGCAAAGTAATCACGCATATTGTTTTGGTTTTCGCAAGCAACATCATCAAATATGATCACAGAATTAGGTTTTGCCTCCTGGATACTCAGTACTTCCTCATTACCATGATATTTCTGGAATGAGACACCAGAAACTCGTTGTAAAACTTGTTCTAAGAAAATGTATTTAGGTTGATGTAGAGTTTTCGAATAAACATAAACATTTTGAAATCTTAATCCATTCTCATGTATGAGAAGACCTATTAACAAATTAGTTTTTCCACAATTGGAAGGCCCGCAAATAATGCAACGTACAGAGTTAGGTAGTAGCTCTCCATGACGAGAACCAGTATTTTGAGGCTCAACGCAAACTGTATTCACATGTAATGATTGTGGTTGTTTCACAAACTTCATAGTTACACATGAAACAAATAGACTAATAATGACTCAATTAATTTGTTACATTCACATTTATAAATAATATTACGTCAGCAAACACTAAATAGTATGTTCTCGTGCTTGTTTGAGTTTTAAACTATTAACAATGCTCAGTGGTAGAATACCATGGTAAACTGAACAGGTTAGTCGATTCTTCATTATTAAGCGTCCTGAATCACTGTGTCAGTCAAGTTGATTGTGTATTATTGGGCATTCTGAGGCACTGTCCGGTAGCGAAGGCGACCTAGCCTTCGCTACTGGTAAAAGTGGCTCAGAATGCCCAATAATATACTACTGCCAACTCTTGCCTAACTGCCGTCTTTTGGGTACATTACCAGTCGTCAGTGAAGCGGAGGAATTTTTCGACGCCATTTTTATTTATTTTAGTTAGGTTAGGATATCACATTTTTGCATTTATAAATTATTATTTGTGTGTCATTTAACCCAACTAATAATATACGTCGGTTATTTCAGATGATCCTCTATTTAATAAGTGACTTTCTGAAAATAGGATCCGTATTATGTTTTACAATTTCCACCAAGTTTGTGGTAAGTATTACAGTAATTAAAATTAAATATCGTTTCATCGACGCGTCAATGAAGTTTCACCAGTAAAATGGCATGTCACAATGTGTAACGCAATATTTATTTATATTTATCTTTAAGCTATAAAAGTATGCGAAACAGGCTGTAAAATTCACTCATGAAAAGGGAGGATCCTTCAACCAGACGGGTATTGTGTCTTGTGGGCTACTGCACGACGATTGATGTATATAATTATGCTAGTCGCGCGGTAAACTGTACTTGCGCGATGCAGGGTTTTGCGTGACGTCAGTATTATGCATAGTTCGGATGTAGCGATGTGTATGTCGCCACAAAACATTAACAATTTACAGTCATGAAATATTTTTTTAGCACATGATTTTGATATCTTGGTATTCAGAAACACTATTTCACTTACTGATGACATGTGCGCCGTGTGTAACTTTGGAAATTGTTGTAAATGATCTAGACGAAATCAAGGTCATTCTTGTGGAGCAGTTGTTGGTGTATGACGGTAATATTTATACACATATTATTTTAAGGGAGTCATCTTTCTAGCCATTTCCCAAGCCTAACGCCAGAAAGCCGACATAGTTAACGGAGTAAATTGTATTTATTAAATAATTTATATAACCAATTATTTATGTACACATATAAACAGACAAACAGAAAGGAGCAGAAAAATACGAACAAAGGTGTTTATGTCCAAAGAAATCTATTCTACTTTACCTGTGATAGGACACTAGATAAAAAGAGATGAAGACTTCTGCAAGAGTAGAACTGAAAACCATATAGATAACAAAAAAAGTAACTATGAGGAAGTGTTCTTTACTCTTCTTTTAAATAGGTACTGCAGCAGTATATTGTGTCTACTTAGTAATCTAGTAATTAGTATAAAACACTAAAATATTATTAAACACTCAAATTTAAAATTATCTTAAACTAACTTTTGCCAGCGGCTTCGCCCGCGTGTTTGAAGGAAACTATCCGACGAGAACCATATATATTGCCGGGATGAAAAATAGCCTATGTGCTATTCTAGACTATAATCTATGTCTGTGCCAAATTTTATCCAGATCCATTCAATAGTTTTTGTGTGAAAGAGGAACAAACATCCATCCATCCATCCTCACAAACTTTAGGATATGTATAAATTTTTGAGGGTCATAAAAATACTTAAAAGACAAGTCATTACAACCATCTTGGATATACATCCAAGATACCATAATCACCGCCGCTGCGGCGCCGGCGGTAGGTCTCAGAACCACTTTAATATTTTTGTTTTGACGAATTAACCAGACCACTTTTTTCAGACCAAAATCTTCGGATGCTGTTGCTACACACTCTGGACTATATGGATATTTGTACTTCTAAATATACACTGTGGAATAATGTCCCAATGGATCTGAAGTTGGTTTTAGGTCTCTTTAATTTGATCGCTTCTTATATTATTGCAATATTACAATTTGCCTATTAAAATGCCAGTATCATTACATATAATAACATAACAATTGACACGGTTAATACAACTAAGTTTCTGGGACTAATTATTGACCGACGTTTGAATTGGAAGGATCACATAGATTCGCTGAGTAAGAGAATCAGTAGTAGTGCCTATGCATTGTACTTGCTGTCTCGAAATGTCAATAGGGAGGCGTTATTAACAGCTTATTACGGTCTAGCTGAATCCATTCTCAGATATGGCGTTATCTTTTGGGGTAACTCGACTAACCGAGAAGTAGCATTTAAGGCACAGAAGAGATGCCTCAGAGCAATGTTTCATTTGAAAACCACGGACGGCTGCAAACCCTATTTTATAATGCATACAATTTTAACATTGCCATCCATATACATTTTCGAAACCGTTATGTTTGTCAGAAATAATTCTAAATTATTTCCGCGCAGAGCAGATCAATTTCCCAGAAACTGGAGTGACTAAACTCAACTATGTGTACCGCCCTGTAGGACTGCACTTATGCGCAAAAGTGTTTTTCATATGGCTCCAACGGTTTACAATAAGTTGCCTAAAAGTTGGAAGGAGCTTAATAATGTACACTTGAAAAGAAAATGAAGACATATTTAAGCATACTACAATATTCCTAGAGGAAAAATTTGTATTGACATAGTAGCTTAATTGATTTGATTATTAATTTTTGTGTTCGTTTATTTAAAATGGAATGGTTTAATAATTTTAGATCGTTTTATATTTTTGTGAATTTAACTTTATTTTATTTTAATTGTTGACATGATTATTGTATAACAGTCTTTGATTTTTGGTAATTTAAATTTATTTGAATATTATTACTCTTTAATTACTTGATTTATTGTAATTTTAAGAGGTTTTAGTGAGGTTTATTAATAATGTTTCTTGACATTTGCACGTCACATCGTGTGGCAAACATGCTTTGTACCTATTAATGTTGTTACCATCTTGCATGCACGTATTTTCTTGTATGTATGACACATGTTTATGCAAATAAATATTATCTTATCTTATCTTATCAATAAATTTACTACTACTACTTTGTTCTTTATTTTAAGCTATTATTTTTAATTCATTTTTAAAACAACTACTTGAAGTAATAATGTAGTTTGGAACATAAATCAAACTTCACCTTCAAAGTTAGTGTTAGAATTCCAAAGCTACCTATTTGTATTGAAAATCACGCAGCATAACCTTTCTTCTTATTTTCACGACAAAATAATAGTGTATGATACTAAAGATATACTTTTTATAATACGATATTCTTCGTGGTTCGTGCCAAGAGGCGAACCAGGAAATGTAAGAAGTCACGTATGTTTAATCCCACGCATGCTTGCGTGGAATATCAATCTCAGTAGATACTCCTGAAAAGTGTGACTTTGATAAGTAGATCACGTCGTTATCTCCTTTTTGTCCTAGCAAAAAGACATCTATTATTACTGGATAATTTACTTTTTAGTTTAGGCGGCTTTTATACTCAACACAATTTGTAAAAGCTTTTTAATGCTAAACATCATTAATACCTGTCCCATTTATTCATTTTCCTTTCAGTAAAATTTCAGTGTCCTAAAATTTGCTCATAATTGAAATTATCATTATTTAGGACAGTAATGTAGATACTTTACAGTCTAATAAAATGTTGCCCAAACTGACGGTTTAACTGGAGTACCGAAGGTGTTTTAACGACGTCGTAATTATTATTGTACTAAACAATTAATTGTGACGTCAACATTTTAATACCGGTCCTAGAACAAAATTAAACTGTGCCTGAAATAAACAAATACAAAATTTAATCTCAAGTGGTAACTCCTTAAGCGCGGTTCGAAATACGGTGGGTGGGCTAAAATTAAAAATAACAAACCTACTGGGAAATGAGGCACCTTGAAAGAGGGCTCGTTATCTTCGACGTGGAGGCTTGAAGAAAATAATCAGCGGAAAACAAAGGAAAGCGGTAGATAAGTGGAATAAATTCCAATCTTCTTTTGAATTCAAATAAGATATTGTGCGGGGCAGACCTGTGATCTGCCTAAGGGACATTCTTTTATTGTTTGCTACATTAAAATTCTATTTTATTTATGGTTATTAATTTATCTTTTAAGATGAAACAATAAACGGTCTCAAATAGAAAATAATTTAGGGTTGGTTCCGATGTTCAGTGAGACCCATTCAATAAACTACCCGCTAGGAGAGAAATAGCTGATACGTGCGTCCCTAAGATAGCTCATTAGTGGTGTCAGGGAGTTCTAATTAAACTTTCTAGCAACGTCCTATTACCCAGTCCTCATGCAGTTTCATGATTCTGAATTAACTTTCCGAAGACTCATTTGCAGTCTAAATCTATGTATATCTATAAATTTTCTAGCAACCCAGAACTTAAATTAAAACGTCGACGTTCATTCGAGTTAATAACTTGGAATAACACGTCTCCAACGGCAGCACAAAAACGTGATCAGGATTTTAATCACAAGTCCCTGAGAAAAAGAACAGTTTATAAAAAGAACACTGTTTTCCTACCGCTCGGTGTCTATCGTTAACATTATCTTTCGTGTGTTATTTTTAAGGAAGGAATTAATCAAAACTAAAAAAATCATAAGGTATATTAATTTCTTTGTCATTTATGCAATTGGATTAACCTTTGAAACGCTCCAGTCGGATTAATATGACAAAATGTTTACGTGCACGTGCCGCCTTTTTTTTTTCAGGCTGGAAAATCCATCCATGTTCCTTCCTTAGCCCTTTGTGTTCCGGGGTAGCGGTATCCCTTTCGGACAATCCCGCTTACCCGGCAGGCTTGGCCCTGAGGTGCCCCTTCATATGCTGATATCTCTTTGAGGCGCGCGTGGAACATATACGCGCCGTACGACACGGGTCTGGTGCTGATCGGACGGTGAGTCACCCATTACTCACCGTCCGCAGGCCCGCGCCTACGGTGGCCGGGAGTCGTCACGTGGCACGTGCCGCCTGAGTTTTAAGTTTATATGACTGTGAATCTATTTCGGTTTTTGTTTTTTATGTAATTGTAAGACCATATTCGTTTGATTTTTTTTATTATGAGTTAGGCGCCTGGGGGCAATTGATTTAAAACCAAGCGGTCAATAGGTTAAACAAGTTTCAAGGTAAAAAAACTTGCTAAGCACCAAATGTTTACTACCTTAAGGAAATCTACGAAGTCTTTGACTGTTCTGTATTCCTTGTTGATATTGTGAAGGCACCTACTTAGCTAAGATTTCATATCCACCAGCCTATTCAACCGTTGTAGAAAATAAACGGGCAGGAGAATGATGATGAAGAGCAGTAATAATGTCCGATATTCTGTTACGTATTTTTCTAGTTCTTAAACATGTAAATAATTATAAAATAAAAATTTACAATCGACGAAAAAAAGTATGTGATTCCGGCCAGGATCGAACTGGCGGCCTTCTGCGTGTAAAGCAGATGTGATAACCTAAGGAAAAAGATCAACATTTCTTTGAAAAAATAAAAATAAGAACCTTTATTTCTTTTAAAAGACAAAAAGGTTGCAAGAAACAAAGTAGAATCCTTTTTCTCATTAACTTCCCAGAACTGCAACGAGATTCTTTGTTCTAGGTACAGTTGCAGGTTAGGATTCTGTAAAACCGCTCCCATACGATGCTAATTTCCCAAGAGGACACCAGCATTTGTCACACTCTATTCGTTACTCACGCTTAGTTACCTTGCCGCGGAGAAAAAATATCCAAAAGCGCTATTTTTCTTTGACTATATGTACTTACTAGTGTACGATCTCGAGTTGGGCGATGCGATTTACATCATACGATCCGCCCGAGAGCTAATATGCTATCAAACGGCTTGTCAGACTGTACTAGCTGGTCACACTCGCTTGTTGCATTATCATTTACATAATCAGCCTATAATGTAGGCCTATGGTCTGTGAGAAGGAGTGGGCCATCCATCTTGCGGGCCCAGTGTGGATTAGTGGACGGTGCTGTTAGCTATATTAATAGTATATTTGATACACTCGCGCAAAAAATTACTCGTCATCGCGTCATCCGTCGCGCGAGTAAGCGTCATACAGTCGCTCCGAAAGTTGAGTTGTACGAGTAGTGATCGTCGTAATCGCCGAAACAACTTGTTTATTATTTTGTTTTCTTTGCAGTAACTGCTGGAAAAAGCTTCTCGCTTGCGGGTGCGTAGGTTGCAGTTAAAGGGTACGAGTAGGTAATACAAGACCGTCATAACTGGCATAAATAATAAAAAAATGTTCTTTTTTTTTCTCTTGCAGTAGATTACAGTAGCGCAATGGCAATGACGTTAGAATTATGAAAAATAACGTCAAACTGCTGCCTCTATCGCTAACAGCCAATCGAAGAGACTTCTCCGACTTTACAATCTTTGTAAATTATCCAGCGCACTGGCAGATGCTGCAGCAAAAGTATTTTGCATTAATATGGCTTGAGTTTCAAATTCGAATTTCTTGGCACTGGCGGGCGAAAATCGCTCCGGAAATTCGATAACCCATACTTTTGTGGCGTTACTGTGAACTTTGAACTCTATCGTATTCTCTTTTTTGTTTGTATCTTAAGATAACTGTTTCGTTTCTTCCTACAAACGACAATTTGCATAAACATATAAACGGACGCCATATTTTATCATGATTCTTCGCGTTTGTCGGCGGATATTCAGGAACTACGCCAAGATATATGTTGTTATCATCTAAATCATCATGCGGTAAACAACATAACGTAAAATAATATTATTTGGTAACCACACAATATTCATCCTATTTCGAGATGTCACGTTATATGCAATGAATTTGTGTTTTATTATAGCAGTTAAAGTAATAGGCGAGAAGGATGAACTATAACAGGCTCTGGTAAGGGTGTTATATAAATATACACATACATTATGGCTAAACAAGTTTGAATACCAGTTTAATAGCGTCCTACTACAAAGAAAATGCCTCTTGTTATGTAGAGATAGCATAAGCATTGACTACCATGCTTGCTCTAAGCGGGTAAGCACCTTCACAGTTATTTAAGCTATAAGTCTAATCAATCATCAATCAAGTAAATATACAGGGTGGGATTTTGTAATGCCACCTGGAGGGAAAGTACTGTTAATACTGTAGATAGAAAATTTTACTCTAAGAAAACATTACTTTATTTTTGAATAGAAAGAAAACTGCATTCAAAGATTTTCAAAAATTCCCTTGCCACACCCGGGAATCGAACCCACTAAAATCTGTCAAAAGTACACCCTGTACTTTTATTGTATCGATCGTTAGGATCAATTATAAGGATGAAATCTCTCAAACAAACTTGAGAATTTAAATGATAGGAAAACCATGAAATCTAGACTTATAAATTCAATGAGTCAAGTTAAAGCTCTTTAAGTCAATCCATCTGTTTACTTAATGTTGGTAATTAATAATTATAATCGACATCATTACAACCTCGTGCATAAAGAGACCTGAACCACTGGGTGAACCCGAGGTGTGATAGAAAGTGTAAACTTAAAAAATAATTATGTTAGGTTATATTTACTTGAAAAATTAAAAATTTAATATTTTTCAATACTTAAGCGGGGATGGAGAGCGAAGGACCGATGGCCGTTGGAGCAGACGAGTCCTGGAGTGGAGACCGCGTATCGGCAAGCGTGACGTGGGACACCCACTAACCAGACCTTAAGACTGGGGCAGACTGGATACCGAAAGCGGAGGACAGGGTGTTGTGGTGCATCTCACCGTCCTATCAGGACCAGGTGTTCCACGTGCGCCTCAAAGAGATGCCAGCATATGAAGGGGCCCGTAAGGGCCGAGCCTGCCGGGTAAGCGGAATTGTCCGAAAGGGTTACAGACAGGGAAGATGGATGGGTTTTAGTCAGTAAGAGCCTGACACTCCCTTCCGCTCCACCCAGAGTGGGAGGAGTCATTCAGTCAGAAACGACTATCTGATGACTTCCCACCCTCAAAAAAAAAAGAAAAGGGTGTTGTGGTGTAGCCAGGGAGAGACCTTTGTTCAACAGCGGACTGCGATAGGCTTAGTTGATTGTGCGTGTGTGTGTGTGTGTGTGGTGCTTGTTTTTATACAGGTGAATTCGTAGAAAAGAAATACAAAATAGAACGCTGTAATTAAGTTTATCAAACCAATTAAATAGATACTCACTTACGGCAAACACAAAAGAGTATTGAAAACAAACAAAGGTTTTATGCAGTACAATAAATACGAGATCTTTCATTTATTCCCTACCCACATTCGATTCTATTAATATTGCTTCTATTTGTACTGTACGATATTATACCGCACCGAATACAGAATATGATTTTACGTGGTTTTAATTAGCAAGCACAGTGAGCTAACTTGCAGAACGCGGCAAACAATGACGTTCTATATAATGTTGTACGTTTCTTGTTTCTACTGCGGTAGTACAGATTTTGTCCAACGAAATTTTTAGATTTCTACTGAATATTTCTGGTTAAAAAGATATTTTATGTACTTTCTCGCTGCCCTGTATCGTCCATGTTTAATTTTGCAGATATTTAATTAATAGTTGTTCTCAGTGCTCATACGTTTTTCTATGGAACACTTTTTTTTACAGCAACTTAGATGGACATATGAGCAGGATAGCGTTCTTTAATCTTCAAAGGAAGATAAACTACCGGGAACCCCAATAAACACGTCCAGATCTTCGCCCATCCGTCCTTCGAACTTCTAAATTTCTCAGATGAATCCGCCATAGCTGAGATTTATTGAAGAGGGAGCCAATTTATGTGAGGATCTGTCCCAAATTTTTGCCTTTTAAGATGGTGAACTTGAAGAATAACATTATTACCAGATGTTATGATGAAGAATTTGTACTTTGTGAATTGTAGAGTTTTGCTGACGTAAAAGGAAAATGTATTACTTTGTTTACTTTATTTCCTGCTGTTTCTTTGTTTGTATCTTGTCACTGTTTTCATTAAGTTTTCATTCGTTCTAGTTGCATTTACTTTTAACAATATTTTACTTTGAATATCAGCACTGATCTCAAAAACATACCAGATCATAAAATCAGGTTCTCAGCTCCAAGTTACAGCGAATTTCTCACATTTTAGAATTCGCTTTCCTGGTTGCAAAGTTTGCATGTTTGCTTTAAATGCATGTAGAATAATTAATAAACACGGCTTTGCCTGCACTGAGAGCAGAAGACTGGGAGGTAGGAGCGTCGAGTAGAAAATTTACGATCTTCACACGGACAAAAAAAAATGCCATTTTACATTCGGAACACTCGGGTGGTTTCAGCTTTTGGTGCGTTAGTTTCAGTTAACTCGGTAAGGTAATTTGTTTATGATTTTTTGGCTTAAAGGATTATTATTATATAAAATTAAATATAAAGAAAGAAAAGGAAATATAAAGCGATATTTCCACATTTCATCAATTAAATAGCTAGTTGTACTAATTTGGCAGTTATAGTCAAGACTAGCTGCTAGCGCGGTTTCACCCACTGCTCGTCTCCTATTGGTAGCGTGATGTTGCATAGCCTATAGCCTTCCTCGACAAATGTACTGTCCGACACAATAATATTTTTTCAGTTCCAGAGATTAGCGCGTTCAAACAAACAAACTCTTCAGCTTTATAATATTAGTATAGATTAACATGAAAAAACTCTTTACTTATATTGACATTATTTTAAATGTTAAATTTACAAAAGAATAAACGGCTCGCACTGTTTTCTTTTCTATTCCAAACATTTCATTTCTTGCCGTGTTACAGCCCGCTATCCACCATCTAAGTTCTTCATAAAAACGAGTTACTACCGCGGTTGAAAAGACAAATTCCAACTAATTTGCATTTAACGAATAGACTACCTAAACGCCTATAAACTGACTAAAATATTCAAATACAAGTTACCCGGTGCTTATATAAAATTTGTCCTTGTTTTATAATCTAGAAATGAGGTTTGCGGTCCTTGGCGTAGTATGTGGCGAAGCAATTAATTTGCATAGTTGAAACGGCACCGCGTCAGGCACAGCCCTGGTGTCCCCACCATTCATAAGTGCTGAATTGTATAATGTATGACTCAATACCGCTGTGTGTCAATACATTTGGTTAACTGGACACACACTGCCCGCCTCTGACTTGAATTAATGACGTCAGAGATCGGAAGCTTGATTTTACGATTAGAACATAGTAGGTACCCGTACTAAAATAGGATTTAGCCTCAAACTCAAAGCATTTATTTCAAATAAACCAATTACAGGCACTTTTGAATTGTCAAAGGGTCGATAAGTCAGAAAAATTAAGCTAGTAGCCCATTCCAAAGCAGTAGGTACGGAGAAGAACTTAGGTAACAGTAACTGGGCTGTTTCCGCACTTAGCCATCTTATTGACGCTCCGGGCGTCGGGAGCCACGTGACGACTCCCGGCCACCGTAGGCGCGGGCCTGCGGACGGTGAGTAATGGGTGACTCACCGTCCGATCAGCACCAGACCCGTGCCGTACGGCGCGTATATGTTCCACGCGCGCCTCAAAGAGATGTCAGCATATGCAGGGGCCCCTCAGGGCCAAGCCTGCCTGGTAAGCGGGATTGTCCGAAAGGGTTACCGCTACCCCGGAACATAAAGGGCTACGGAAGGAACATGGATGGGTTTTAGTCAGTAAGAGTCTGACACTCCCTTCCGCTCCACCCAGAGCGGGAGCAGTCATTGGATGATTTCCCAGCCTTAAAAAAAAAAGCCATCTTATTGGGCTACTGTTGAAATAAGATTTATGAAATAAATCGTTTTAAATTGATTGTAACATAACATAACATCGCGCTTGTTACATCCAAAGGGTTAGGCAGTGGTATACCTATAATAACACTCATATTATTTCGTCAGTTATGTCAGCCATCAACCGTGCCGCAGCCGTCAGACTACGGGCTGCTACTGAAAAATTCCATATGGAACAACCCAACAACACAAATGCTCAGTCTTGGAATTTAACCGCAATCTCGTCTTAGCAAAGGCGATAGCGACCACCAGACCAACGACTAAGGAGTCTCTTGCCATTTTTTCTCCACACAAAACATTCTAAGTATATTCTTGTACATTTTTACATTTAAAAAAGCATTTGAAATATATTAATTTGACGTTTCTAAACATCAAGAAAATTCATTCATTTTAAAAACCGCTTATTGCACTTCATTTCAATGAAGAACTTATTAACAGACTTGAAGTTGTTCAACGAACAATACCCAAGATATTGGATAAAAAGCGTTCTGAACTAGTTAGAGTACAACATTACCCAAGCTTCTCTTGTAGCTAATTGCACTTTTTCCTTACAGCATATAATGAATTTAATAAGCGCTGAAGCAGAGAGTTAACTTCTTAGTTGGCCGCAGCAAACTGCTGTATGGATTAAACAGCTTTTAAAACTTATTTAACCCAGATTAACTTTAATATTTTAGCAAGATTTTTGGTCCGCTTCTTAAATTAAAAGGTAATTTTCTGGAAAGTATGAGCTAACGTAATAGGAGTCTATGAATTATTATTTGCTTCTAAATGTCCGGTTGCTATACTGCCTTTATACAAAACGATTAAGGCTCCGACAAATAGGCGCGATGCGATGCCGTGGCGCGATTCTGGTAGAACAATTTCAATAAAGATTTCATAAAAATTGTTCCACTAGAGTCGCGTCGAGTTGTCGCGTCGCGCCCGTCTGCGGAAGCCTTTTTCTTATTTTGAACTAGTATTACAATTTTACTGTCGGACGTTTTAAAACGTATAATTCTATGAAAATAGTTTTATCTTTGCTTTTGAATATTGTGTTGAAACAATTAATTGACCGTCGAATGATGACATAATCTAAGCTCATTTCTATCGTAAAATATGACATTATTAACTATTTTAGGCATATATTTTAGTCATCATCCCTAATCTAAGAATAAAAGGCAAATAGCGTCATCGATTATAATTCTTAGTTATCGTTGCTAGGGTACTGAACCAACTAATAGGATCCACTCAATCCTGTTGTAATTGCATCCTGATCAACTCCTAGACGTTCAATATTGCTTTTGCATCAATCATGTGTTATGGGTCAATAGACTAGGTACTTATAGTTACTGACGTTATTGGTTTAGCATATCGTGGCGACCCATTGTATTAGTGCAACTGTCAAATCCGTATTTTAAAATAATGACATGACCTTAAACGTGATTTATGTGCTACTAGTACTATAAAAAAAACTCTCTGAAGACTGCCTGTAATCTATTCTAAAAGTATCTAATAAAAGTGTAAAAAAGGATTTGTTTTTAATTTATATGAGATCTTTTGGAAGTTACATTCTTATTTAGTAACGCACTAAAAAGTTTCAACTATAAATTACCACTTTTTCCAATAATTATAATTTAAATAGGCTAATTAAGTTGTAAGTAGTTAAAAACCCAATGACAAAAATGGAGGTTATAAAGTAAATCTGCAACTGTGAATTGAAAAACATTTTAAAGGTAATTTTAAATTAGAATTTCGGCTTAAGTCATTTAAACAATCAATCAAAGCATTACATTTGTAAATGGCACTACAAATTGGCATCCACAGGTGCGTTTTATAATACATCTATCTATACATATAATAAAACAGTAAAAAAACTGTGTCTGTACATTGAATATATTAAAAAAAAAATAATTGAGGGGGGTTTAGAAACAGTAATAGACCATGAATCAAAAAAAAAAAAATTGTCTGTTTGTCTGTATGTCTGTTTGTCTGTTTGTTTGTACACGCTAATCTTCGGAAGTACTGGACGGATTGGAATGTTTTTTTTTTTGTTGTATAGGTATTAAGTCTGGGCAACATATAGGCTATAATTTATCTTGGAAACTTGAACACCTGATGCAGAACCGCAACAGACCAGCTAAACTATAAGAGATACAAAAATGATACCTTAGCAAAAATTGTTCCACGTGATTAGCATTTTCTGCTGAGAGAATAAATTTGAAGATCTGGAACACCTGATGTGGAACTCCAAGAGCCCAGCTACACTGTAACATATATAGGAATGACTTCTTAGCAAAAGTTGTTCGGTCTGATGGGCATTTCCTGTTGACTTATAAAAATCGAAGATCTGGAACACCTGTTGTGGAACTCCAAGAGCCTAGCTACACCATAACACATATAAGAATGACGTCTTAGCGAAAGTTGTTCAGCCTGATGAGCACTCTCTGTTGATGTATAAAAATTGAAGATCTGGAACACCTGTTGTGGAACTCCAAGAGCCTAGCTACACCATAACACATATAGGAATAACGTCTTAGCACAAGTTGTTCAATCTGATGAGCACTCTCTGTTGACTTATAAAAATCGAAGATCTGGAACACCTGTTGTGGAACTCCAAGAGCCTAGCTACAACATAACACATATAGGAATGACGTCTTTGACGTCTTTGTTGTTCAATATGATGGGCATTTCCTGTTGACTTATAAAAATCGAAGATCAGAAACATCTGATGTGGAAATCAAAGCTATCACTAATTTTACTGTGTAATTATAAAATAACATAAACTGGGAGTACCTGCACGCGGTGAAGGCGGTAACAGTTTAGGACTGATTTTCGATGACGATGGTATATCAATGAAAATTTGACCCTACTGGCCAAAACTCCTATTTATTTTTTTATTTTATTGTATGAATATGCCTTCGGGCTTATGTTGTTTGAGTGTTTAATTTCCTTTTCCATTTATCTTCGTGACACGGTAGCCTACCCGGTAACGCAGGGGAGCAGTCATTTTAATTTAGATTTTTATTGATCAGGTATCTTCACAATAAAACTATGACCATGCCTAGAAAGAGGTCAAATCTTTCCCAATGTTCCAAGAGAGCTAAAAGATTGAGGATCATAAGATCCCAAGAATCTACCGAAGAGCGTCAGAAGAGACTTGATGTTGTTCGAGAACATTAGGCTGCAACTCGCTCCGTGGAAACCTCTTCGGGTCGCGAAGCACGCCTGCGTTCTCAGCGTATTCATTAGGTCTCTAGAGACCAGTGAAGAATATGATGCGCGACTGACCGCTGATCGTGAACGTCATGTATTGTCTCGCGAGTCAGAGACGTTCACGGAAAGAGAATTACGCTTGAGTTCCAAGCGTATCTACGCATCGACTTCTAGGTCTCTAGAGGAGGAATATAATAATGCGGTTACCAAAATGAAAACGATGACAAATGGACTGTATGTTTTGGTGGTTGTTGGAATGAAATAAAACTAAAGTTCAGTGTGATAAAAGATTTAAATGGGAAAAATGATAAAAAATAACATAAATGGCGACCCCATTGTCGCTGGCATAAGCAACAGGGTCCGCGTACGAAGTCGCGGGCAGAAGCTAGTCAATCATAAAATTTGTTTAAATTTACATCAGACTCTTTTAAACAGACCATGCAGTTGAGATTCTACAAGGTTTGGCATTGAACTTAATACTAAGTAAAATGTTATTCAAGCTAGTAAAACTAATAGAAGTTGTATTGAAGATAATTTCCAATAGCAGTGTATAGCTGCGAATGAAGACGCTACAATATTAAAATTAAAAAGGGTAAAAATATTTTTTTGGAAACTAAACAATGACATAATTTTAATTAAGTGCGGCCAGTCAGGAAAATAAACAATTCATAAAATTGCTACACTGCTACAAGGAATCTTTTGGCGCTCGAATGACAACGTCATTCGAGCGCCAAAAGATTACCATAATAGGGGAGCGCTGTCGATAAACATTTGTTCAATTGTTTTGTTAAATGTACAGAAAAAGAATATGGCGGTGTTAGTTCTGCATTTAGCCGCACGCCAAACAGCGCTTCTTGTTTGGAGCAATGACGTCTCATCATTGTCATCATCATTGACAGGCTTACTGCCTTTTGTGCCATACTTTGCTGGGCTGTGCGAGTGTCATCTAGATCTTCGCCGCGATCATCAGTAGGTCAACGCGGGTGATCACGTCGATCAATGATGTGATCAGTGTCGGTCATTTATAAAAGCGAATTTAATAGTAATAGCTCATATTTTATCTGTCAGAATATTGTTAAATACGAATTATGAAACAAACAAACCTCATAATGGCTATAAATCTGTTCGTCACGGTCAGTTTTCAATTAAACTGCTGATGAAAAAAATTGCTCACACTGCCCGCAATTTTGGGAAAAGTAAAACAGTATTTTGAAATGAGCAATACGAAAAGCAATAAATAAATCACTGATTGATTGGTTTTATTAAAAAGGAAATTCAACTGATTTCGAAATTTAAACCTGCGAATGGTAAATTTAAATTTATTTACAATGTGTGGTTTACCTATCTATCTGTAAATTTATAAAATAATATTGATTTTACTTTCATCAAAATATATTTTTCGACGTCAAATTTTTTACCTGCTAACGGTACTCATTCATCCAACAAAACATTTTTACCGCATGATTGTGCTGGATCAGATAATATTATGAATACTTTGTATCTAGTTCACGTTTCTGAATAAATCAAGCTGGGTTGGTGAACCGAATTTGATCAAAGTGTTTAGACAATTTTATAGTGAGGTAGCAGATTAGATAGGTATTGGTAAGTCTGTAGGCATAGGTACTACATAAAAGTTTGCATTATTGTAAAAGATCAACATTATCAATATAAATGTTATCTTTGTAACGATAACTTACATATTTACGGATTGCGTTCACGGACAAATGATTTCGCGAATAAAATCAGAACACGTAATCATTTCAGCCTGTGTGAAATGTAGCAAATGTCATAAAATGGCGACTGTGACCTACATGGGAGATTGACAGGGCAATCAAAATGACATTCGCGTTCGCGGAAATTGTCAAACTGGTAACAATAAATGAAAAGAAATATTATTTAACTGATGTTGCGATGTTGTTATGGTTTTCAAAGCGCTTGTTACTGGACTTTTCTGTTTGGGACATCCCTTATAGCCCGATATATTTTCTTTAACACGTTGAACGCCAACGCGGTCACCGTGTGTCCGACAAACAATAGTTTTTCTATTGTGTCTGCTGCGTGGCAGTCAATGACTTAATAATTTAACTTTGGAAGCAAATTTTGTTAAGTTCAGCTCTTTGCCCCGGGGGCTCTGACAAAATTTTCGAAATTTGTTGTGCTCATGGAAGGTAAGATACAAATTGCCCGACTTCGGTCAAGTCGGCCACGTTTCAACCTGTAAAGTGGTTGCATTGGTCGTTGTGGGAATAAAATTAAATGGATCATTGTTTGGCAAATTAAGCCAACACAGGTGTATACTGTTTTTAATTTTATCCTACCTTCTACTTCAAGAACTTCATTAAAGAACCAACGAAAGTCATTTACACCTTCAGGTACTTAATTATGTTTTAACAAATGCACAAGCAGTGATAGCCTAGTGGTGTGACCGACAGCCAATTCTTATGTCTAGAGTTCGAACCCAAGGCACGCATTCCGACTTTTCGGATACATGTGCGTATTGTATTATTATCACTTGCTTAAAAAACGGTGAAGAAAAACATCGTGAAGACACCTGAGAGATATTTCTCAGCATGTGAAGCTAAGTCAGAGGCCCATGGGCACCATAAAAACTTTGACACCAGGTTAGTCACTAACCGTGAATAACGTAGTGTCAGAGTTTTTATACACGAAGAAAGAAATACAAAACAAATGCACAGCTACAGAAAGTTTGCTAACACTGAGCGCATCATCAACTCCATACTTAATGAATAAAGCACGAAACAAGAATAAATATTAACGTGTTTAGTTTAAACATGTTTCACGAAGTTCTAATTATGAAACTCGTAATTCGTATTCCTTCAGCTTTTCACCGGAGCCTTCATTAGATCCCTTAAACATAATAAACCCTTTTACCTATAAAAATAAATGACACTTAAACGTTCGTTTAGCCTCCCGGTCTTGACCTTTTCAAATATTCACATTAAAATCTGTTCGGTTGTAGAAGTTAAAAGCTATAGAATAAGTTAACTGTAAATCAAGAAATTGAAAAGTGAAGGGAAACAATATCATATTTTTTTGTTAATTTTTTTAAAGGTTTTATAGGAGTAAGTACATGAAATAAGTAACTACTTAAAAAAACACAAAATTTGGTTACCTCTTCAAATCTTAGTCGCATAGCCGTAACAATTTCTTCTTCGTGTGGTTAGTGACTAACCTGGTGTCAGAGGTTTTATGCTGCCCTTGGCTTCTGACTTAGCTTCACATGCGGTTTCCTAACGATGCTTTCCTTCACCGATTGTAACCGATTGATTGGATTCTGCCGCAACAATGTAGCCGTAGCATAAGAATGCTACAACTACATTCTCGCGATAGCGAGAACTTATACTTCGCACACTCTCTCTCTCGCACACCGTTCTACATATATGTCTATATCTCTGCCTAACCTTTCGAGGAAACAAGGCGTGATGATTATTGTATGTTTATCTATTTAGGAGAGTTGCTTGTGTACACATTGTATATAGACACAATGTGAACACAGGCATAATATCTGTGACACAAAAGCGACTAGCACAACTATTTGTTAATTTTCAGTCAAATTGCCATCTAAGTTGCCCTTTTCGGAAAACTTGAGCAATTTTTTCCATGATATTATTAAAAAAACTGGTTCCTAGCAACATTTGTTAACAAAACCCTCTCATACTGACGCACATATTTCACTGAAACTATTTAGATTCTCATGCTCCATGAATGTCAAATGAAGTAAAGTTTTGGGCGTGAGATGAAAGAAAGTTGTTTTGAGACGTGATAAAGTAGGAAATTTCCCTCTGAATATACTAAGAAATTCGAGTTTATTTACACTTAGTAAATATTTACTGTTACATGTTTGATGTGGGATATTTATGTTTACATTTCTGTTTGGGCATGTTATTTATGTCGAAGAAATTGTGGCAATCTTGCAATAAACCTGATACAAATAGGTTATGACATGTTTATTTTAAGTTTTAACCTGTGATAAATCTATTGCTTTATGTCGACGACACGGTTGGCGCAGCGGTTGAGCGATTGACTGCTGCGCAGCATGTCGCGGGTTCGATTCCCACACGGAACAAATATTTGTACGACCTGCAAGTATTTGTTACGGGTCTGGGTTTTTCTATCTATAATATTATGTATGTATTTACAAAAAAAAATGCATATGAGTAGTTTATCAGTCATCTCGTTACCATAACACAAGCATTAGATTGCTTAGCTTGGGACTTTATGGCGTTGTGTAAAATGTCCAAGCATATTATTATTATTTTAACCTTTGATAAATCTGATGTATTATAATCATAGCTGTCATAAAAATGTACAAAACATTTTTCATTATTATATTCTGAGCGGAATAATTGCCAAAGCAATAACAGCGCAATAATTAAGAATAAATAAATCGTCACCTGCAAATAAATCGTGCTCTCAACTTATCCATTATTTCCCATTACAAAAGAAGACAAAGATCTTTAAAATATTATACCGTTGACATCTGATTTCAATATTCACGCCGCGTCGTCATCCCCAATTTATTTGGGTGGAATCGACAGAATTTAATTACTTTGTCGTCCCTTTTAACTTTGATTATTATCTTTTTGTAAAACGTCTAAAGTCTAAATGGTTACTATTCCTCCGTTTATAAAAATCACTTTCGTGACGCGACTGAGGAATACAATAATTTTAGTCAAAGCGAGTACCTAATTTATATTTGTCACCCGTGTCATGAATTTTCAGTGGACTGGCAGTATAGAAAATTATTAAAAAGAAAGGTTCGAATTTTAAAAACTCTTTCCACGCTAGAGAGCAAAATCCAATTTTGGGCTCAGATTTCGAATGTCAAACAGACTCTTTCCGAGCCTGTGAGGTGAAAAAGTCTTTTAATGCACTTGCATTTATTATAAAGATCCTCAAAGGAACTTCAATCGATCCCCATCGAGTCCATACTTTGCCATAATTATACTCTTTTCTTCATGACCTCTTACAAAGTGAAACTCATAACAGTTCCCTCATGCCAATAGGAAAACGAGACTACCCCTCAAATATTATCCTTATTCCTTCGACCACCAAATAAATACGGAAAACATTTCCATTGTCTTATAATGGCGAGGGCGAAGAAAACAGTAGATTTATCAGCCATGATTTATGATGATATTATTATTAGGGTGAAATAAAAAAAACAATCATTCCAAAAGAACTAGAAACAACATGAAATCTATATGGCTCCAAAACCAGTCCTCATGATGGAAAACGGATTAGTTAATCAGTTTCTCATAGTTTATTTTGTGGTTTATCTCCTTGTAACGTCGCGTCGATACAAACTTCTGCCCGTGACTTCCACGTGTAATGTTTTGATATATAAGCGCTCAACTGTGACTAATGAGACACAATTACTTTTTCAAATTTTTTCCAATCATATTTGATACTAGCTTCTGCACGCGACTTCGTCCGCGGAAAATTGCGATATACTGTAACTGTTTAGGCAGCGCATGCATATAATTCTGTTTTCGGAGGTATTTCTTTCCGACTTGCTAGACGGAAATTGCGATAGCTCGGCTAATATGTATGATATAAATATAATTTATAGCCTATAGCACTCAGGAATAATGTAGCTTTCTATCAGTGAATCAATTTTTTTGAAATTGGATCATTAGTTCCGGAGATTACCCCCTACATACAAACTTACAAATTTTACCTCTTTATAATATTAGTATAGATTTCAACAAATGAGCGCATGATAAAATATTTATATAGGGTGAAATTGAATTCATGGGCAGTATTTAAAAAGGGTCATTGTACTCATCAATATAAGCAACTTTTACTATGGGATCAAATAGGAAATCGCGAAAACAAATCAGTTGTTCCATACATAATGCTTGAATAATTTCTCAAAATGTAATGTAATGCAAGTGTAATGAACAGCCGATTTTCTTTTTGGGATTTCAGGTACTGAAATTTGTTGATAATGATGAGTACAAAGACCCCTTAAAATAATGCCTATGAATTCAATTTCACCCTGTATACCATATGAGACTCGGCAATACTGTAGCTTCCCAAAAGTGAAAAAAAATTGGGAATCGGATCAGTTATTCCAAAGATCTCTTTATAATGATAGTATAGATTATATTGTAAATTACGGACCCATCCTCAAAACGTCAAACCAGAAAGCCTAATTTTAAACACAAAATCAGTTCAAACAAAACATTTTATCTCAATGAAACATTACCTACATTCCGTAAATCTCCATACAAAAACTAGCTATCCGTTACAAACCTGTATGTTCCGCGATGAGAGTTCCACCCATTACTTTTTACTGACCCTTTTAACTTCACTTCACATTTCAAGACATGAGATCCTGCTACAGAAAGAACTACCGACCGCCATAACTCACGTCAGCCACTGGGATCCAGCTTTTATTACACACCTTATCTGAGGTACGTTTGAAGACTGAATTTCGTTGTAAACGATCCAATATTTCCTACGTTCGTGTTAAAATTTTAGCCCGGTACTGTGAACCGGAGATGGATTAAGTTGTCCGCATAAACAACGATGTAGGACCATGTTGGTAGATCTGAAACTTAGTACGGGATTTTGATAGATTCGGTAGGTTTTTTAAAAGGATTGCTTTCTCTTCTGTGGTTTACTATAATAACATTACTTGAAATTACATTATTCTGCTACGAGCCAGACTTTGTTTTAGTCGAACAAAAATATTGATGTGAATGTAGCTAACCAAATATGATGTCAGAAGTTATTAGGATGAAATGGAAATCTATCAGTACCACCAAAAATAACTGAAGTCTGATAAAATGGGAATTTTTTTAGTTTAAAATTTCATTTATTAATTGCAACACTGCTCTAAGGAATCAGGAACCTTAGGTATTCACTTCCACTAAATTCCATAAAAATATGATTCATTCTATAAAGCTTTTCCATTTAGTACAAATCTCGAGGTTTGTGAATAAAAATAAATGAGAATAAGTGTAGATAGGTAGCCATAAAAAGTTACACATGAACATAAAAATGAGTAACAGTAGCCCATAAACAATTTTATGTAGATTGTTGGGCCCTTTAGGGAGATACCGGGTATACCAACTAATACCAGTCTAAGGAGAAAAAAAAAAGATTACATTTGGCAAACCCGCCTCTAGTGTATAGTTAGAATGTATTGTGTAAGTTAGCAGTCAATTATATTTTTTATATTTTGAATCATTTTTTGAAGCATTTATTTTTAAACTTACTTATCTGGTTAAACGTCTACCGGTACGCGGTTGCCACGCCAGAACCTTTAGGTCTTCCACAAGGTGTACAGAATTAAAGTGATTTCCCATCATGAAAAAAAATAGGGACTGAAGACCTGGTAAAGGCCGCAGGAATCCGTTGGATACTAGAAGCTAGAACCACTCGAACTGGCGGTGCTTTGAGGATATGTATGTCCAGCAGTGGACGCCTTTCGGGTAAAATGTTGATGATGATGTTAAATGACATTTGTGTATATTTTTCTTTAAAAAAAACGTAGAACTAATCCCGTTTATTAAAATCCAACACTAATTGTTCTTTCCTTTTTTTTTGAAGTCTGGGAATTTATCCAATAACTTCTCCCGCTCCGGGTGGAGCGGAAGTGAGTGTCAGACTCTTACTGACTACAACCCATCCATGTTCCTTCCCTAGCCCTTTATGTTCCAGGGTAGTGGTAACCCTTTCGGACAATCCCGCTTAACACTAATTGTACTTGTGACCGCATTATTATTTATCTTCTTCTTTCGTGTGGTTAGTGACTAACCTGGTGTCAGAGTTTTTATGCTGCCCATGGGCTTCTGACTTAGCTTCACATGCTGTTGAGAAATATCTCTCAGACATGCTGGTTTCCTCATGATGTTTTCCTTCAGCGATTTTTAAGCAAGTGATAAATATACAATACGCACATAAATCCGTCAAATCAGAGGTGCGTGTCTTGGGTTCGAACTCGAGACTTGTAATGTGGCAGTCCGACGGTCACACCACTGGGCTAAATTTATAATGAAAATATAATAATTTCAAGATAGTGTATGTAAAACTGGTGCTTGCATAGGTAGGTTAGCGCTTTCAATAGCTAATGACTATTCATGAGATGAATGACATCAGTTGATAAATATTCATTATTCAACTAAATCCTTGCAATAATACACCCGCTTAAATGTACCTAGAATGTTGTCAATGAAAACGGAATGAATAATTATTAGGGGTCCGTGATCAACGACAACATACGGGTCCCTGTTACAGAAACGGATCGCCTGCTCGACTGAATTAATCAAACAGGAAAAATCTGTGTTTTTTTCTTTTTTGTTCGATGTTTCATTGTATTTTTGTGTATGTATTTATTTACGTTAATACCACGGGATATAAAGTAAGAATATACTATAATAATATATTTTACAAAATATTAAATATATAAAAAGAATAGGTTACAAAAGTTATTGACTAAAGTAAGGAACCAAAAATAGATCTGATTTTTATTTTTCTTTAAATATTTTTTTGTTATATGCTCCATGTATGAGGAAATTTTGGACTGTTTTTTTTAAATAGTTCGGTTTATCGTGAAAAATAATGGTATACGTAGAAGGAATACATCGCGTTGAAAACATAACTTTTATAAAGAATATCGCCTAGACGCATTGAGCAAGCGTGGTGATTAATGCGCTCTCTTTGCATGAGAAGAGGGCCTTGCCCTGCAGTGGTACATTAATAAGCTGGTATTACACTGGAATTTATGGCGTGTATAAATTAGATTGTATGTTAATAATATACTAAAAGCTTACGCGTTTATATTGTTTATAATTTATAATTCAATGTTTTAAATGAGCCAATAACTATAGCAAAATTAATTCAGAATTAAAATGAAAATGTGCACAAATTACAACTTACACCGAATCTATGTATAAATGCAGAAAAATCAGGTACCTACTATGAAACTAAAATATGGCGTCGAAAATTGCCTCCGCATTGCTGTCGACTGCTAATGTAAGAGACTGGCTTGCCACGTTGTGTGGCAATGCGTTACCTCTGGCCAGTATAAAAGCCAGCCCTTGACTCACGAGGAGTGTCAACCAGCCGTTTGGACGCTCTCGTTGAACTAACCAGGAGCAATTGGACCCCACGGCCCGAGGGCTTCACAACCTTTGGGGTTGTGAAAATTTCTGTTCAAAAATGTTTTTACCGACAAGGTACTTTCGCTGCATGAGATTTTCTGCAGTCCCAGTAACAGCACCAGCACAGCACGTCGAACCACGAAGATGGGATGGCGCTTGAGTATCGACATACGTTGCATCCCATTCTAGAGGCCTACCTACCCACCATGGAGATAAAAAATGTCCGGTCTTTTGCCATCGTCACGGCTTGCCGTTTGATTGTAATACGGTGGCGGTGACAAGAGCTCTTCGGGTTATATCATTAAAATTTGCGTGCTCCACACTGACAGTGATGAGGAGAATATCAAGGAGCTACTAGTTGAAGCGATGCAGCGAGATGGAAAATAGTGACGTCGAACAAAGTTCTTATATGCATTGTTAGTGCAGACCCTTCCCACTGACCCAGAGCGACCAGGAGCGCACCCTCCGCAGTAGTAGTAGTTAAGTATTATTTTTCTGTACTACTCTGCGAAATGGCTCATACCAGCATCTCGGGCAAGCCAATTTCAAGGCATCCATAGCCTCGGTGAAGCATTGCTTATCAAAATTAATCCGTGTAGACGTTTTATGTTTAGTAATAATTACTAATGTTGATTTTCAAGGTTTCCTCTTCAAGTTCTTCTCAGTCTTCAAGTATTTTCAAGTGAATCTGCCTAGCCTTTTCCCAACTATGTTGAGGTTGGCTTCCAGTCTAAACGGATGCAGCTGAATAACAGTATTTAACATGGAGCGATAACTGACTATCTGACCTCCACAACCCAGTCAGTAAATGGGTAAAATGGTACCTACCCCTTGGTAACCCGTAACGACTGTTAAAGATCCACGAATGACAACTGGGACCAACATCTTAACGTGCTCTCCGAGGCACGGAAGAGTCTGGATATGTAAAGATGGTCACCCATCCACGGACAAACCCCGGCACACGTAGCTTAACCTGATGCATTTATCCATGCGGCTGTTATAACTTAGCCACGACATCCTACCAAGTATTTTCAAGTAAAATAAAAAAATATATTAGGTATGTACTAAATTCCCTTGACAATTTCATATCCTATATTTACGGTGGATTTGTTGGAAGGGAGGTCTAAAACGCCGCCTATAAAAGCCGTGCAAACTAAATTGAAGCGGAAACTATCCACATTTTGTTTCTTATCACGTACATAGAGGGACCTTACGTTTTCGGTTTATTTAACAAAATATATTAGAGAATTACATATATCAAGTTTTTTTGCACTGAGCTTGTGGGACATGTATTGTTTTCTATATTAGTGTTTTATAAGGAAGAGGCACGTCAGCACAATCCTATTAAACGTCAAAATCTTACCCGGAACCAATTTATATGACCAGATTTATCAACATAAACGAAGCAAAAGGAGTATTTGGAGATCGGAGTAAGTCGCTTTTTGTAGCTTCTGCCTACACCCAAGGGCATGCGTTAGTTTACATGAAAATAGTGCTTTATTTCGTGCTAGACTAGCACACCCCTACCACCGTGTAGCGAAACAGTGTAGCGAAGTCGCATAATATACCTGCATAGCGTACCGCATCTCACTTCGTCGTAAATTTACATAATCATCCTATAATGTTCCCACTGCCTGCTGGGACACATGCCTCCTCCTGTGAAAGATAGTGGACCGTAACCCACCATGCGGGCCCAGTGCGGAATGGTAGATGTCACATGTCTTCGAATGTATGGTTCTAAGATACTATTATAGGACGGTTTTGAGAACAATGGTATCTAATGAAAAAAATTACACAAAGTAAAGTACCTGTCTGGATGGTACCCACGACCTAAAACTCGTAATTCGCGGCCGTTAGCACTGGCCCACCACTGCTGCTGCGTCGTATATTTAGTAGGTCCTCCTACCAAAGAGATCACACTAATTCCTGAAATTGGTTTGATGAGAATTTTGGCTAGTTTGTATTAGTGTAAGTATTTTATGGAGAAAGGTCTTGTTTTATAATAATAATAATAATTCTTTTATTTTGAATGATGCAGAAGAATCAATTTTGAATTTTTTTATGAATAATATCAGTCTGAAATTACGTCTATTCCTTCATAAACTCATTCAAAATCGACCCATATTTACGGCTTAAAGCAAAACCAAACGATATTTTACCCGTATTGTTGTCCTATTCGGTCAGTGATATAAATAACTGGTGTTACAGCTTTTCCGGCGACACAAACAACAATTATATTCCTACCATGAACGTTTTATTCTTTACATATTTCGAGATTAGCGTAACAACCATATAAAGGGCAGTGTGGTATGAGCATTACTTAGTACGGCCATTCATAATGGGTGCTTTGACCCTTGGATTACGCGTAAAATGAACCTGACAATATTAGAGGGCATGTATGTGGACATCCCTAAGCTAACTGTCCCATCGCCGGCGATTAACGAGAAGCGAGAGCCGTGAGAGAGAGGGACGTGGTACGACCAGCGAGTAGGCGACGCCGCCGTCGGGCTATTACTCGCTGGTATGCGTGTGTGACCAGCGCGAGTGTCAGCGAGTGTTCTGCCCGCTAAGCAAGCGTCGCCGTGTAAGTACTATTTGATAAAACCCTTGACGCTGCGACAAAGTAGTGGAGAGAGAGTCAGTGATCAACTTTTAACAAACTAGTGTTTATCTTTTATATTCACATCGACATTCGACATCTTTTGTTTTTTTTTGAGCGAGCATGTCTTGATTTCTAGTCTCTTGCTTGTTGACTGTGGGACATGTGCCTTAATAGGTACCATTTTATATCACATGTACAAAATGTCAAGGCCCATACGTTTGGGACTCGCTTTGTTTGAAAAGTGGTTGCTTTCTTTTATAGATGGTATTTGTGTACCACTTTAAATTAAATAAAATGATAAAACTCGTATAAGCTACTGCTTCCAGTTCTTCCGTCCAGTTTTGGGACAAGTTTGACAACGAATTGACTTAACCTTTCTTTTAGATATATAAAGAAGAAATATACTTAAAAATCACTATCTTCAAAATTGTATCTTTATATGGGATCTAGAAGACTTTTTCAAAGAAATAAAAAAGGCCCGTTAACTTTAACGTACCCACGAAGAAGGAATATTACATTATCGAGTTTTGTACATCAGAAAGACGTCGTTTGAAAGAGTTTCGTTAGAGCAGGTTGATTAGTTTGCGATCCGGCAGGTAAAGAAAAAGTTTTCAAAGTTAAAAGAAACTGAAGGAGACAGGGAACTCCTAAATGAGCTTTCTAATATCGGGAAAAGATAAGATGATAATGTTCGGACACAGTTTTAAGTTCTTTATTAATTTTTATTAAGTTGTCCTTTATAAGGAACTGAAGCGAAAAAACCTTTAAAAGTATTCCTGAAGTACGATGCTTTTATTAAAGCGGATGTTCTTTTTATGACTATTTCCTTTCAGGAAAGCGGATATTGGCAATTGAAAGACAAAACAAAGGGATAAAAGACGAACTTTAATTTTATTAATTCTATACTAACGTCGAACTACGTCTGGGAAAATATTTTTGTTTGTAAACAAACGTTAATAAAATTAAACGGTTTACTTCGTAGTGCTTTAACATAAAGGTTTTCAAAGACATAACTGTACTAATTTTTACTAGGCGATTGGTGATTTAGCGACTGCATTAATGCTGTGACGCGGTTGACTCTTTGTATCTTAAGAAGCGACCAAACTATCTTCTTTTTTTCGAATTCGTGTATTCAAATTCGAACAATGGTAGTACCGAAATGATGGCCTGTATTATTTTAATGTTGTTGTAGGCCTTTAAACATAAAAAACGTGGTGACTTGCTTTAGAATTACGGCAGTATGTAAACAGTAATTTAGATCTGTAGCGCGCTATTCTAGAAAAACTGTGAAGTGAAGCTTAAGTGAGCTTAAAGTGAGAAATTAATAGTGTCAATCCTTAGTATTAGATGGAATAACAGCTGATCGCAGCTCACTTCACCATAGTTGTCACGGGGACATTTTTACATGACAGAAGATCGGCTGGAAGAAAATATTATAATCATACCTACATAGTGGGAATAACGATATATATCATAAGCTGAAACATTGTTCATTTGAAATCCCTCTAAATGTATTATAACAAATAACGTCCCACGCGAATGTTGCGACTCTGGTGTACAATTACATCGAGTCAGGCTCGTGTGAGTTTTGGAAGTAATTATAGTAAACTAGCTTTAAACATAAGTAAAGGTTACGGCTAAGGAGTGTTTTGATGTACCTATTATTTCCTATCAATTTTATCATGATTTTAGTGAAGGTTTAACTGTAGTTGTTGTTTTGTTTTTGAGTAGCGATGTTAAAGGAGTATGTAAGGATCGTACCAGGTGAGGTTTTGTGGGTTCTGCTTAACTCCCACGCGAATACGGACGTAATTTTATGTAGGTATATGTGCATGTATTCAGTTGATGCTATATTAATTTTACTATTTAAGTAACTGACCCAACAGACGCTATTATTATTATTTTTGCAACATTAACAATACAACACGAATCCGAAAAAAATAATATGTCTGTATGTCTGTTTGTTTGTACACGCAAATCTTCGGAACTACTGGACGGATTTGAATGTTTTTTTTTGTTGTGTCGGTATTAAGTCTGGACAACATATAGGCTATAATTTATCACCTGATGCAGAACTGCAATAGACCAGCTAAATTATAAGAGATACAAAAATGGTACCATAGCAAAAATTTTTTCACGTGATAAGCATTTTCTGCTAAGAGAATAAATTTGAAGATCTGGAACACCTGATGTGAATCCAAGAGCCCAGCTACACCATAACACATATAGGAATTACGTCTTAGCAAAAGTTGTTCGGTCTGATGGTATTTTCCTATTGACTTATAAAAATCGAAGATCAGAAATATCTGATGTGGAAATCAACGCTATCACTAATTTCACTGTATAATTATAAAATAACATAAGCTTTAAGTACTTCTATGCGGTGAAGGCGGTAACAGTTTAGGACCTAGTAAAAATTAAACTAATCGGTGCAGCCGTTCTCAAATGATGCGCTTACCAGCTTTTTTATATTAATTTAAGGCTCTTCGTCTCTACTTATTTGTTATTTATTGTGTGTCACTTGCTTAATTCGCAGTTGTCTAGTAAAATGAAATCCGTGGAGTTAGTATGTACTATTTAGATTGAACAAACCTCTTTGAAGAAAACTAAGTGAGTTTTCAATATTCAGACACCAAAAGAGTTTCAACATTATTTAACTCTTTTGTTGACACGCTTTACCTGTTACATTGTGACAAAATCTAACAATTTACCTTTGATCCATTTCCACTTTTGTGTAAAAAACAAAACGTTTATATAACTTGGAACATCATCACACAAAGTTCTAAACGGTTTTATTCTGACTTTGTGAAAGCTTATTCAATTTGTTTATTTGTAACCTTAGCCTATTTTTAAATCTCAAGTTATAATGCTTGAAGATATTTTGGGCAACCAATTATAGTTTCTAGACAGAGAAGATCTAGCGTTTAACCTATATTCCCCTATTATCCCACTGCAGGGGGCCAACCACCACCTTAAAGAGAAGAATTTTAATATTACTTCAGTGTCAGAAAGAGACGAAGCTTTTCAGGAGGTATACCTTTTTTACAATATGAAGCAATATTAAAGAATATTACAACTAATAAAGGTGGTGATTGGCCCTCTAAACAAAAGGCTTATCCCATACAGAGAAGTCATTGACGACCAAACTTGTTTAAGGAGTGTGAACAACCTTGTGTGAGCAGATTTGCCCAGTAGTAACAACCGCGACTTACGAATTATAGGTCGTAAATTCAAACCCAGATGCCCAGCTAAGTCAGAGGCCCATAGGCAGCTTAAAAACTCTGACACCAGGTTAGTCACTAACCACACGAAAATAAAGAAGAAGACCCAGATACGCGCTTTTCTTTGTGTAAATTGTTTCGTCAACACTGAGAAAACATAATATGACATCTACCAACTCGTTCTGGAACCGTGTGGGGTTTTTTTTTTTTAAGGCTGGGAAATCATCCAATGACTGCCCCCGCTCTGGGTGGAGCGGAAGGGAGTGTCAGACTCTTACTGACTAAAACCCATCCATGTTCCTTCCGTAGCCCTTTATGTTCCGGGGTAGCGGTAACCCTTTCGGACAATCCCGCTTACCCGGCAGGCTTGAGGGACCCCTTCATATGCTGACATCTCCTCTGGGTGATCCTTGCAGTGGTGACACCCGGGCGTTTCCTCCCGCCTGATGATGTGCAAGAACCTCCCGAAACATCCATGTCCGGTGAGGACCTGCGTCAGGCGGTAGGTGAGGGCGCCGTGACGCCTCTCTAGCCACTCCTCAAAGAGGGGCCTTACCGCCAACCGTGTGGGGGCTAACAATCCACTCTCTTTCATGGAGAGGAGGTCTGTATCCCACCGGTGGGATCATCAAAGGCTGATTATGTTATATAGGCTGCGGTAAGAGTTAATTGGCGTTAGGGCCGATGCCTGCAGGGTCAGACTGTTTGCAATCTTATCTGCTACCTTGGAATGGGTTTTAGTCAGTAAGAGTCTGATACTTCCTTCCGCTTCACCCACAACTGGCGGAGTCATTTAATAATTTTCCATTCTTACAAAAAAAGTAAGAACATTAAAGGCTGCTTATTATGCTTGTTTAAGGCGAGAGATAACTTGCATACATAAAATAGTTAGTTTCCATACCTACCTATTGCTAAAATCAAACACTTTTCATCTAAATTACGAAGCAACACTCCACAACTACTATCTCAACATAGCGACTAAAAGCCAACTGAAAAAGGTTTCCGATATCACACGGATGAAAGTGAAGGGGCCTTTCAAAGGAAAATTTTAGTGTGGAGTTGTATGCCTACCTGCTTAGCATCGTTCGAAAGATTCTCCCTAGGGTTGAATGTCACCTTCTGACAATATTTACGATGTTCGAGAATAATATAGAATTTAGAACGCTTAAGTACTTACATTTCTTTAGAATTAATTTCTATACCTTGCCACTACTATCTTTCCAATGCAAATTATTTCATTCAAAGTTTGGGAATGTATTTCGTAGGTAAGCTTAGGGCTTTGAGCGACTGAAGACCTGAAATATTTTATGATTGAGGCTAATTGGGGTTTTTCTATTCTGTCTTACTGCAAATATGGTATTTACGACAAATTTCTTTGTACTCTTTAGTGAGAATAAGCATCTTCTGACTATCGCAGTCTTCTTTATTTATCGTGTGGTTAGTGACTAACCTGGTGTCAGAGTTTTTATGCTGCCCATGGGCCTCTAACCTAGCTTCACTTGCTGTTGAGAAATATCTCTCAAGCATGCCGGTTTCCACACGATGTTTTCCTTCACCGATTTTTAATCAAGTGATAATAATTATACAATACACTCAAGAATTTGAAAAATCAGAGGTGCGTGCCTTGGATTCGTACTCGAGACCTATGAGTTGGCAGTCCGATAGTGACTCTACTAGGCTATCACTGCTTAATTATCGCAATAATAAAAGCTTAAGTAACTAATTGTTATAATAATAAACATAATACGCAGTGCTCACTAGAGCAGCGGGATTATATAAGAACGTTCAGAAATACCGGACAACCACTTTAACCGCTTCGCTAAATCGATAACAGCTTTAAGCCAACGGAATGTCGTCAAAATATCGTCGATATGTGCTCTTCCTTACTTCACGCTGTCATCGCAGCATTAGTGTTCTCAATCAACGCTTCGTTTCGTCGAAAATCTCACCGAGAGAGAATTTATAGATCGTTGATTTTATGATGTTGATGTGTGTATATGTCATTACTTCCCAGAGTTCGATCCTTATTAGCGACACCATTGGATGTGTAAGAATAATGGTTTCATTTTTCAAAATCAATGGTGTTGATTCCTGGCTGAAAATATTGATTATAAAAAAATCCAATGATGCAGTTTTCGTTTTCATCAAAATCAACTAGACTCATTTGAGTACATTTCGCTATTATACATAGTTTCGGATTAGGATTTGGTCATCCACACCCGCCAAAAAAAAAATACTGTGTATATAATAATACTGAGTGTTTCACGACTTTTCCACATGAAGGGAAAGTACAAAGGCCAGCACATCAAGTTACTCCGATCCGTCAAATTTCTTTGACAGTTTTTCAACTTTATTACAAGAGCTTAAGGTTCATTTTCAATTAGAAAATGTTGACTGTTAAGGATAGCTTGATATGTTGGCGTCTGTACTATAAATGCTGTAGATAGAAAAATGTTCTCAATGAAGACTTCATTTTTATTTTAAAAAGATACTACCCCTTGTTGTGGAAAAGTTTTGGGACGTCTTGTATACCCTACCAATTGACTACTTGAATCGGTCAAAAATAAAATATGAAATCACATGGAAAAAAGCCCGTTCGTCATAAAAACTTCCATCGCCGTGCAGAAATTAAATATTATGCGAAGATGTAATTGTAAAACTGCATTTAATGCTAATAAGTATTCCATTTGATTCTAAAAATCTGTGACGTCACATTTTTATATTTCATACAAATTACGTACAAATGCCGCGTTTTGACAGTTCATAAAAAGTAACGTTATTGACTACCCTTTCAAATACCCAATTGCAAGAATCTCCATTTAAATCCCTTGGTCATGTAAATATTGCAAAATAAGTTTATATTACATTATGGGAACTTGATAATCTTATTAAAGGATCTCGGTTAATCAGATTCAGTCGGTTCTCGGAATTACGTTTCGACATAATATCTTACGTGTAAATTAATTATTATCGTTGTTAAGGCAAGAACACCAATATAAGCTGTCGAAGCAACTTATCTCGTTAAACGCGATGGAAAAATAATGTATGATCCATATAAGCCTGTTGATATCCACTAGGCTTCGTAATATACCCAACGGTACAAGCAAGAGCCTCTTAATATGAATAGTTAAATACCTTCAGAATCAAGTATTCCTTAAGTAGCTAAAAAGGAGATTTTCTCGTTTGTTCACATTTGATAAATAGGCGATTTTTTATATAAAAATCTCAAGTAGTTAATTCATAACCACAAAGCAGAAACTACGTAATTACGTGTTTTGTTAATGAGCTTAGATAAAATTGCTTTATGAAATTAAAACCTAAATAAGTTCAAACCCACTTTCATTCAGTGTTTCTTCACAGAGTTTGTCGCAGCTGAAATGGGGGTAGATTAAAAAAGGCCGTCTAAAAGTGTCTGTAACGACCTAATTACTGAATAAAAACACTTTGACGTTCAGCCAGAAGCTGGCGGCATTGTTTTGTGCTCCGAAGAGCCTAAAACTCAATGTCTTTTTGCAATCTTTGTTGTCGTTGGAACAATGGGAAATGACGTTTCGTAAAAAATATAATTTCGTCATGCGCGTCGTAAAACCTTGTTTTAACTCTGATGAAGTAAATGTGTAGATAGCTATGTGTTAAATTACAACGTGCGGGCTTTCTATCTTTCCGAGTATCGTAAAACCGGATTGAACCAAGGGTTTCCCTTTGATGTGTTGGGAGACAATGCTGTCATAATAATAAGGGCTTATTTTCAGCTATAAAAAAAATCTTTTTTGTTTCTGTCTTTTTTAGAGTTTTATATGTACTGCTAAGAGTTCTGCGTTACACTATATTGTCAAAGCAAGCCTTCATGTACCTGTTTTATTTTGTTACTTTTAAAGAACTCCGCCGACAGGTGCGATGCAACAGCGCGAGAATCTAAATATTTTTTATGAAATCTTCATAGAAATTGTCCCACCAGAATCTTGTTGCACAGTCGCGTCCCACCTGTCTGCGGGGAGCCTTCAATAATTTTAATATGACACTATCATTAATCATTTTCCTAAATCGTAGCAACATTATTAAACACAAACATCGTTAATCCCACCACCACCCATCCCATCTCTGACACCAGATTAGTCACTAACCACACGGAAAGAATGAAGATCGTTAATCCAGTTTGTTGCCACTTGTGCAGCTATGTGAGAGGCTGAATAAGGGTAAGCGTCACCGCCTTTAAAACCAATTACCATACACTGGCGATTGAAAAGGGACAACAGCGCATCAAGCAATCCATCGTTAATAGAAACATCAAAGGTCACCTTCTTTAATACCCTTTGTAGTCAGCTATATAATTGATTTTCTACATCATCGGTCCCCTTTCCCATTTTCTCCGTGGAAGGTGAAGATAATACCGTCCGCTTCACAGCTCTGTGTATAATACAAATCTCAGTATATTGCATTTCATGAGGTGTTTTCAAAGGGTTCATTCAAAGTGAGTGTTTTTGTTGATAAAACGTCGACCCGAAGGCACGCGTTGGACATTCTTTTTTAAGAACAGTTGGTGGTTAAGTTTTAAAACGACTTCGAAGGACCTTGGTATGCGGTGAATTAATTTTATGTTGAGATGTAGATTTTAGCGTGGTGAACTGCTGGACGACAAAGAATTGAGCAAACGGGATATGAGGCTTTCAGGAATATGGATGGATGGACTTACTTGAGACCTTCTGGACGAAACACGTGGCAAGGACAGCCCTTTGCAGACGTCTCACGTGTCCCCTGGTTTCTTCCTGATGCACTTTTTCACTTGTTTAAATGTCACACTTGTGTCGGCCAACACTTATTACAATAGTTATACAGTTTTTGATGCGGATGCGGGTTGAGTAAGCGGTATTAGCGAAGAGCGGTTTGCGGGTCAGTATTCACACTGGAGTCTGGACCTAGACTGTCTATAAAGCGGCGCGTGCGAATGCAAAAATTACACTTTTTAAGTAAGCTAGACGAGAATAGCTCACTATAATTAAAGGTTATGAGCGGTGAGCGGTTTGAATGCGAAAAACGCACTGACACTTTGGTCGCGCGCAAATGAGCTTCCAATCTCGTTCCGAACGATAAGGAATGTATGGGTAAGGAGAAAGGAATGATTAGCTCAATTCTGTGTTGTAAGCGGAAAAATACTTATAAATAAAAAACTTGCGCGAGCATCCTGCCCGGCTTTGAGGATATGTAATATTCTCAAAAGGAAAGAAATTATATTAAAGCGGACTTATAAAAAAAAAAAGATATTCTAAGCATATTAACTAAAGATAAATTATGGTTTTAATAACGCGGTGATGTTATTGAGAAGGTAAAGGACATAGTTTGACAACGGGTCTCTTGAAAGAGCCACTGCATGTCTTCACCATAGCAACGCGGGTTGTCCCATCCTTGCCGGGAAAAACTTGGGTGATTATACCCAATGGCCAACGTAAAGGAGGGACATCATCCTGATGTATGAGAACCACTGTACCAATCTTAATATCGTCTGCGGCATTCAACCATTTTTGTCTAACTTGAAGATTATGTAAATATTCTATACGCCACCTCTTCCAGAAACTACAAACCATTTGGTCAAGCAATTTCTTGCGGCAAGTCAGAGACTTCGTCGTTTCGGGAACATTCACGACAGGCAACGAAGTTAACGGAGAAGCCATTATAAAATGAGCGGGAGTAAGCGGTTCTGGGTACGGATCCTCATTCAGGACACAGAGCGGTCTGGAATTTAGAACTGCCTCAATTTCAGTGAGAACAGTCGAAAGCTCCTCGTAGGTAAGAAGCTGAGAACCGATAACACGGTATAAATGCGTTTTAATAGACTTAATATGAGATTCCCACAACCCTCCAAAATGGGGTGCGCGGGGTGGAATCATTTTCCACTCTATGCGGTAGCGGTTAACAAGTAGTTCTTGTTGTTGAGTCTTGGCTCCAACGAAATTTGTTCCGTTGTCGGAAAAGGCAAAATTAAATATTATATTATTAATAGCGGTACGAGAGCGGTAAGTGTCATAAACTAATTTAATTAATTTAGACAAAAGAATAGCAGCACAGAGCTCCAAACGAGCCAGAGATATGACCTTAACAGGTGCAACTTTGGATTTAGCACACACCAAATTTACGTGTGTGTCACCATTTGCATCAGTGACATGTAAGTATATGACGCAGCTATATGCATTCAAGCTGGCATCAGCAAAACCTACTATATTTGTCACGCAACCCATAGTAACGGCTACATGACGAGGTAATTTTAAAGACGAGAGTACAGGTAATTGCTCTTTAAATTTTTGAAAGAGCAGTATAATAGAATCGGGAGGAATTTCATCCTCTGATAGCTGGCGCACAGTGCGCATGGCTAGGAAGGGACTAGGTTTTAGACCAAATGCAACTCGATTAAATTGAAATTCGCGAATAGGTTCAGCGGTATTAAAACGAAACAATATTTTTTGATATTTTCGATGCTCATCAATAACAGCAATTCGAAGATACATCTGTTTTATGTCAGCTGTAACTGCAATAGGGAACAAGCGGAATTTTAAAAGTAATAAAAATATGTCAGCCTGTAAATTCGGCCCTGTGTGTAACAAGTCATTCAATGACACGCCATTATGAGACTTAGCGCTTGCATCAAGAACGATGCGAACCTTAGTGGTTTGTTTATCATTCCTAACAACAGGGTGATGCGGTATGTAATAACCTACAGTCTGATTAACAGAACTAGGTGTAGTTTCAGTTAAATAATTTTGATCGATATACTCTTGGATTATTTCATTATAACTAGCGCGCAAAACAGGGTCGCGAAGCTTAGTTTTTTCTAAGTTAATTAAACGTCGATAAGCGACAGCATAAGAATTTCCAAGTGAATCTGGATTTTTACAGAATGGTAACGCGGTACAATACCTACCACTGGAGTCACGTGACACAGTAGAAGCGTACAGCTGTTCACACTCCAGTTCAGCAGGGCTCATAAAATGTTTTGAAGGTATTTCTTCAATGTTCCAAAATTTATGTAAGGATTCGTCTAACGACAGAAAACAATGAAAATTATCTATATTTAGCGCGGTAGAAAAATATGAAACGGTATTTAATTCAGCGGGGCTATAATTGTTATTAGATAAACTAGCGGGTACCTCACCCATAAGAATGTAACCGAACACGGTTTCAATAGCGGATGGAGCGGTAGGTGAGATAATTTTATTGTTGAGTAATAAATACGGGAACAGTTTTGCCCCTAGAAGCAATTCAACCTCACCAGGTACGTGCCACAGTGGGTCAGCGAGCGGTAAATCAAACAAATGTTGCACTGCAGTAGTGTCAACAAAGTGAGATGGTAAGTTATCCGTTATACTATCTATAACTAGAGCGGTAATGTTAAAAGAATTATTTTTAATTTTAGCAGTAACTTTTATCTCAACGTAACCTATAACAGGCCGCAAAGATGATCCGACACCTTTTATAACGGAGTTTGAAAGCGGTATAATGTTTAATTGAAGTTTTTTACAACAAGCGGAAGTAATTATATTATTTTGCGAAGCGTTATCTATTAAACATCTCACAGAAACGTGTTTGCTATATTTGTTATCAACATAGACTCGGGCAGTAGAAAGAAGTATCGATGTAAGTGGTTTGTTTACATTATTGATACGAGCGGACGCACACAGCGCCACCTGTTGTGAATTTGCGGCAACGTCA
Source organism: Hyppa rectilinea (assembly GCA_951799385.1). Lineage (NCBI taxonomy): Eukaryota > Metazoa > Arthropoda > Insecta > Lepidoptera > Noctuidae > Hyppa > Hyppa rectilinea. The sequence continues at coordinate 9,584,188 of OX637311.1, read as the reverse complement.
GTTGAAACCGGTTGCGACGAGCTATGTTCTAAATGTAAAAGCGAATGATGTCTTTTATTACACGCCCTACAGTTATGTATAGATTTACACTGTGAAGCAGTGTGCGTTACACTAAGACAGTTTACACATCCACGTTTGTTTTTAATAAAATCCAAACGCGAATTGGCTGAGAGGGATTGAAAGGCTGGACAAGTGTAAAGTTTATAATGATCAACTTTACTGCAATACAAACAACTTTGATTATTATCGCAAGCAACAAAAGTATGCACTGTACTATTACGTGACTGATTACGAGAAGGATTATTTTTATTAGGGTTGTTACTCACTAACGCGGTTCGAGATGAAATAGTGCGATCCAATATTTTAACTTGCGATTTTATAAATTTTACGAAATCCGTATAAGTAGGAATTTCCTCATCTCTCATATGCGCTTCGAATAAATTTACGATTGCGGGGTCTAATTTTTTCAAAGCTAAATTAAGCAAAATGAAATCCTTTAAATCTTTTATTTGTAATTGTTCTAAAGCAGAAACGGACGCGTGAAAACTTTCAATAAAAACATTTAAAGATGCGGAGTTATTAATTGCGGGTTTAATATTTAGTATGTTAGACATGTAATGTGAGCCTAGTGCTCGTTTATCTTGGTACTTTTGAACTAAACTGTTCCAAATAGCGGCATAGTTATCTCCTGAGGGAATAATTCCGGCGGTAATTTGTAATGCGTTTCAAATACTGCACACGTTGAGAATCTGTAAGGTTTAAGTTACTATGGATATTTGATTTAAATGATTCATAGAAAACAGGCCAGTTGTCAATCCTACCATCAAAGAAAGGAATTTGAATCGGTGGCAGTTTGACCGTGCCTTTATATTGTTTAGCGTTATCATTAGAATCGCATGAATGTTCTAATGACCTTGTACGGTTCGCGGTGATTAACGAACGCACTCTCTCTATACGAGAATAAACTTCGTAGTAAGATTCCTGACTGCTATAATCAATATTATGATTAGGATTTAATTGCAAGGAGTATGTATTTATTTTATCTAAATTGTTACTAAATTCTTGACGAGTTACTGAGAGAGCCTCAGAGTCTGCCATAAATGATTCCACCGAACGAAGCTCAATATTAGTTGTATTTATTTTCTTAGAAGTTTCGTATAGCGATGTTAAATATTTGAGGATTGAATTATTTTTAGCTTGAAGTAATTTAACCTTCATTTTAAGATCTTCCATGTTGGAGTAGTTCTAGAAAATATAGCGTACAAAATAATAGGTATAGCGGGTAGACTTAGAATAATTGTTTTATTCTAAGTGGGTATACAAAAGAATAAAGTTGAATAAGTTAGTTATACGAGACCAACTCACGATAATAGGTATAGCGGGTAGACTTAGAATAATTATTTTATTCTAAGTGGGTATACAAAAGGAATGCGGATGAATATACGTTGTAAGTAAGTTAGACAAGACTAACTCACGATAATTAGCGGATTGAATATTTACCTATGCTATTTCAATGCAGCAGGCGAAATATTAAGTTGATACAGTAATTCTCAATGAATAATGTACCTAGCGGGGAATGTACGAACGCAAGTAGGTTCGTTCAATATGGCGATTTTACGAACGTTGTATTTTAGGTATTTTAACCTAAATCCTAGGTATGACCTATATTAGGATCGTTGATTCTTTGAATCCGACTCGATTGGACCAAATAACTTATGGTGGTTAAGTTTTAAAACGACTTCGAAGGACCTTGGTATGCGGTGAATTAATTTTATGTTGGGATGTAGATTTTAGCGTGGTGAACTGCTGGACGACAAAGAATTGAGCAAACGGGATATGAGGCTTTCAGGAATATGGATGGATGGACTTACTTGAGACCTTCTGGACGAAACACGTGGCAAGGACAGCCCTTTGCAGACGTCTCACGTGTCCCCTGGTTTCTTCCTGATGCACTTTTTCACTTGTTTAAATGTCACACTTGTGTCGGCCAACACTTATTACAATAGTTATACAGTTTTTGATGCGGATGCGGGTTGAGTAAGCGGTATTAGCGAAGAGCGGTTTGCGGGTCAGTATTCACACTGGAGTCTGGACCTAGACTGTCTATAAAGCGGCGCGTGCGAATGCAAAAATTACACTTTTTAAGTAAGCTAGACGAGACTAGCTCACTATAATTAAAGGTTATGAGCGGTGAGCGGTTTGAATGCGAAAAACGCACTGACACTTTGGTCGCGCGCAAATGAGCTTCCAATCTCGTTCCGAACGATAAGGAATGTATGGGTAAGGAGAAAGGAATGATTAGCTCAATTCTGTGTTGTAAGCGGAAAAATACTTATAAATAAAAAACTTGCGCGAGCAACAGTATTGCTCGAAATGAAAATACCGATGTTGTGTGAAAGGCGCAGGGGCTGCGAACTAAGCAATGAATTAGGTTTATTTGGGATGGTTCAATTTTGTTGAAAGCTACGCAAATATATGGGAAGGTTTTCAGTGTCTCGTTTACGCGAGTAAGAACAGCTAGGTCAGTTTACCCACGTAATAAAAACTTTTTTACAAAAAATTAAACCGACTTCCAAAACAAACACTACAAAGTGACAAATAATTTTGATTTCGGAAGTCGGTGTCTTCGGTTTTGTATTTTAATTTTTTGCCACCGACTTCCGAAATCAAAATTATTTGTCACTTTGTAGTGTTTGTTTTGGAAGTCGGTTTAATTTTTTGTAAAAAAGTTTTTATTTTTTACTTTTTAGTTGTGGTACCTACCTACACAACCCCCTCCTCCCCCCCAAAATGTTAATACCACTACCTGGTATGTAAATTACAGTGACAGGAACTTATTAGAACATCGTCCACATATATTAAGTAGGATTTTATTCGATTTTTGTTGATTTTTCAAAAACCGCTTATTCGATTTCGATAAAATTTTTATGGGACCATTTGGGAAGTATACCCTTTCCAACAAGAAAATAATTTTTCAAATCGGTTGGCAAGCAACGGAGTTATGCGCGAACAAACATAAAAAAAAAAATACTAACATCCGAATTGAGAACCTCCTCCTTTTTGAAGTCGGTTAAAAATCGGTAACCTAGCGGAATTTCAAAGTTTTATTTCATAAAAATACTATTAGTAACCAATTCACCAGTTACAATGTCTCAATTGTGAACCAAATTTGACGAAATCATAATAGATATGATGAGGTTTTATAATCACGAAATTTAGAGCTAGTATTTCGTAAAAACTTTTGAGTATTTATAATTATAATCTATTTCTTTCATTGCACGTATTTTACATAAGTGAGACAACTCACTTATGTAAAAAACGTGCGATGAATAGTAATTATGTAGTCTAAGTCATATGTAGTCTGAAAGGGTTACCGCTACCCTGGAACATAAAGGGCTAAGGAAGAACATGGATGGGTTTTAGTCAGTAAGAGTCTGACACTCCGCTCCTCCCAGAGCGGAAGGTAACCTGATGATTTCTTAGGCTTGAAAAAAATTTTTTGCCACTGCTACCACAGACTAAATAACATAAAACACTACATCATGTTGAATGAAGTGTGAACTTCTTTTACATAGACACAAAATAAACTTGAAATAAAAACGCTTTACACGAAACTAACCTTTGATAAGTAGAGTAGCTGATATTCTATTGACATTTTACCAAGAACATCGTAGGATGAAATTCAAATAAAAATGCTTCGAAGACTTTAGTATAATGTTAAGTTTATTTTATAGTTTACAGTCATTTAACATAGTCTTTATTTTGTTTACAGATGAGAGATTTGTGTATTATTAACAAAAATGTGCGACAACATATAAAATACCTTATAGATTAAGTTACTGTTTTGGCTTCGCCTCATTTTACAGCTAAGTTTATATTACAAACAAGAAAGGTATCTATTCCTTAGAATAAGTGTTCAGTAGCATTAACTGTACATTTTGTATTACAATACACGGTAAGTATAATATAATTTTCATTCTACAGTTGTTACATAGAACTTAATCCGTCATGATGAAATAAAATAATTTACCATCATGGAATTTCATTTATGTACAAACTACATCGTATGAATCTTACTTCAAGTAATAATTTTGTCTTAAAACTAAATACACTTTGTGTAAACATTTCAATTTTGATAAAATCAAAAAAAATAACGGTCAACAAATCATAAATCTGAACATTCATACATTCCAACAGTAAAAATTATATTGAGTACAATTTTAAAAATTACATGTTCGCGGATAGCACTTTACGTAATATCACTCATTGAATAATAAAAAAAGTACTAAAACCATTTTACGAGCATTTTATGCATTGTCGTGAAGTACGCGATGTCACTTGTAAATCCACGGATATTTTACAAAACTGCGTCTTAACATTTTGAGAAGATGATTAGGGCTCCCACTAACAGGCGCAACGCAAATCTGCATAGCGATTCTGGTAGAACAATTTCCAGTTAGTTTTCATAGAGATTGTTCTACTAGTGTTGCGTGGTGGTTTCGCGGCGCGCCTGTCTGTGGTAACCTTTATTTTGATCCATTATAGATCTATGACCTAGTCGAGTTTATATTACAACAGATTTTAGAAGAATTTTCATTTTCTAGGCTAGTTTTATATGCATGGTATTTAACTTTAGCTAAATCTAAGTCATGGTCGAATGTGTCGTACAATAAAGTTGTATGACGAAATTAAAATATTTTTACAGATTATTTCACATAGTGACTGTTAATAAACATGAATAGTTCGTTTGTACTCATGTCGAATCTCCTGTCGAAAAGGATTTACCCATATACTCTCCGGTCGAGGATTTATTTATTAGATACCTACTTCATGTAAGCTTGTCCGATGCTTTACAAACTGAAATCCGACCAGCGAGCGGGTCTGTGCGGAATGGTTACTGCTGCCCCGGCACACATAGGGCTAAGGAAGGAACATGTATGGGTTTTAGTCAGTAAAAGTCTGACACTCCCTTCCGTTCCACCCACAGTGTTGTAATTTGATGATAAATCCTTAAAAAAAAACCATACGAGATTTCAGTTACATATGCAAGTTTAATTGCCTTTAGCCGAAATATCTGTAAAAATATTTTTATTCAAAATGAAATAATCTGTTTGAATATCAGCAATCATCACATTTGACGCATTATAAAATGTTGAAATTGTTTCATTGTAGCACGAACGAAAACTTTTTGTTTCATTTGGGAGTAATATTTTAACATCATTATGTACAGACGCCAGCACATCAAGCAATCGCTAACTGTCAAATTTTCTCAATTATAAATGAACCTTATGTCTTTGCAATAAAGTTGAAATACTATCAAAGAAATTTGACAGATTGTAGTAACTTGATGTGCTGGCCTCTGTACTTTGTAGTTTTTACATCATCAAGGGTAAAACAATAGAAGTATGGAGACCGAAAGGAGAGCTAAGACTTGTGGTAGCCAGAACAGTGTTCCTTTGTTCCCGGTGTTGTGTTGTACAGCAGCCTGATTCTCGCCTAAGAAAGGGCCAAAATTATTAAAGTTTTCAGTTTCTACCAAGACTTTAAAATATTTTATGAAACTATTAACCAGAAGAATGTTACTGGGACTATAAATTATTAATTCATGTCTCTTCTAGCGTTGATCGCTGTAAAATAGTTTATATCTGCGTCATTCTTATCTACAAAAGACTAAGGGCGAATTTTACCAATGAAACTGAACGCGATTAGCACATAAATCCCAATTATGGGGGTTTTTTTTGAGGGTGAGGAATCATCAAACTTCTCGCTCTGGGTGGAAGCCCATTTAAGGGTTATCAGTGTCATTATCTTCTGTTGAATGTTGACTTTGACAAGTCGTGAACGCCGTTTAGATGTGCTGATCGCGTTCAGTTTCATTGGTGAAATTGGAACTTACAAGTGTTTTTTTTGATAATGGAACGCTGCATATTCGAATTTCAAATAAACTGAATTTAAAAGTCTTCAAATTTAGTTACCATAGTTCACTTAGACCTTTTCTTAAAAAAAAATGTTTTCCATAAATTTGAAGGCGACTCTTTGTTTCTCTTTAAAAGATTGTAAATAAAATATTTGATTATAAATTACGAAGTGCTTTCATGCTAAAATCTCTTTTATGTCTTCATGCTCGCTTTTAAACAAGTAATTTATGAGAGGAGTAAATAATAATATGTATACAGAATACAAAATTAAATCACTTACCGATCAAAACGTGAACATTGATGGTTACTTGAGAATGGTTCTGCAAGTGACATGAGTACGTCCCACTGTCATTTTGTGAGGCTGATGATACACTTATAGTAGCGCTGAAAAGAAAACAGAACTTGTATGTCTTGCAAGGCTGCACATTGCGACAATTTAGCACAATAGACATCCTTTAGAAACCAAAACCACCTTTAATCGAATTTAAAAGAAAACCGGCCCTGTTTTATATTTTCCGAACGGGCAAAATCTTTTAAATAAATCAAAATATATTGAATATTAAATAAGTAGGTAATTGTATGGAATTGTCTGCCAGTTTAGCCGATAACACTAATCAAATGTGGTGAAATTGTCTATTATTTGAAGATTTTTTAGTAGAAAGTTATTAAAATGGATAGTTGTAGCGTTCGATGGCCTTCCACAAGGTAGAACGATGACCTTGTAAAGGCCGGGCACAGAACTGGTCGAAGTGGCGTTGCTTGGGGGAGGTCTATGTCCAGCAGTGGACGACGATTATGATGTAGGAGGGTTCTCACCTCATATTCCGCCAAGAGACATTTTCTGTAAACTCCTTCCCTTGTTTCCTCCAAACAATGCCATAAATATTATTTTCTACTGGAGGTGTCGTTGGTTTCATTGTAGTCAGTTCAGTCGTGGTCTTCTCGGGTGCTTTCTTAGTAGTACTTATACTAACAGTCGAAGTAATCGTAGTTGTCTCGACACTCCAACTTTTATTCATCATTATATCTATTCTATTGAATATTGTACTCATTTTTGTAGTTAGCTCTGTAGTTGTAGTTGTTGGTAATGGTGTAGTGGAAGGTACTGGCGTCGTCAATGGCGCCTTCGTAGAAATCGATGACACGTATTGCTCTGATATGATACAGGATAGTTTTATAGCGCTACCCGCTTTATAAAATCTGTCTTTCACATCATGTGTGTCATCACCGTTTATGGATATTACGGGAGCTGAAAAAAAAATCCAATTTTTTTATGTGCGTAAAAACACAACCTCATTATTGTACTGAAATTATGGTTTATGCCCTAAATAAATTAAATTATTTCATATTTTCTTCCTTTCATAATTTCTAGGTTCATCACGGTCTCGGAAAATTTGAATTATTTCCTCCACGGAGACGAAAAACATAATTATGTTTCAGTTATTTTTCCAGGAAAGGCACAAACAGTAATTCAAGGGCCTAATAAAAAGTTTACTGCTTTTTTAAGACCTTACTTTTCCGCTACCGTTGACAAAACATAAGCAAAAAAAGGAATAGGCACAGTAAGCTATGCTAGTAAATCGAAATAAATACTTTAATTTGTCTAAATCACATAAATACTAAGAAACGACGTCATTAAGTGCTGTTACATGCAAATGGAGATTAAGGATATTTTCGGGGAAAAAATACGTTACCTTAAACGGTAATATTAAAAGCGATTAAGACGAAATGAAATGGCGCGCCAAAATACAGACCAAAGAGAAAAGTAGATGTGAGAAATAAAGAAGAGCTTTTCAATCTCACAAGCAATACACACAATAGTATGGCTTAATTATCCGTTTCAACAAAAGATGAAAAAGGAATTCTGAACAAAGAATAAATATCGATTTGTTTCTGTAGAAACTTACGTAAAACGGTGAGATTTGTAAATATCGTTCTTGGGGGATGTGTGGATATTTGGCACATATAGTGACCAGCGTCGGTTAACTTCACTGGATTCATACTAAGTCTCCAGTTGTTAGGGTATTGGAATTTTACTGCTATCCTATTGTCGCCGGCGTATAAAGCTGGACCCACGGTGAGGAGTTGTGCTGACTCCGTGGTGTTTCTCAACCACATCACCTGTATAAAAGGGAGACAGATCAAAATAAATGAACACACAACTCTGTTTTTTAAAACAAATGAATAAGGAAAACGTCATAGCTGTCATCGATTATGTCATATTCATGTAGTTAACTATGTGTACATAAATATAATTAAAATTTTCAAAACATGCGTATGATGACCGTCTGTTTACATTGCTTCGCCTCTAAGGGCGAATGTCACCAATGAAACTGAACGCGGTTAGCACATAAACCTCGTTTAAGAGCTGTCAGTGTCATTATTTTTGGTGGACTACTGACACTAGCAGGTCTTGAAGGCAGTTTAGATGTGTACTCTTCTTAGGCAGGTCTTGAAGGTGATATTGTACTGATCGCGTTCAGTTTCATAGGAGAAATTACTTAGAAGTGTAATAAAATGTCCGTTTTGTACCAAACTTTATAATGACTCGTATTTTTTACTTCCACGCCTTACTCCATCTAACCATGGTTGATTTCCTTGACTCATTTGTTACGGATACTCTGCTTTTGACGTAGATTTCTTCTAAAGAAGCTAATTTGAAAACCGAAATAATTTTCACGACTAAAATTACAAATTCTTTTCGGTTCGTAACGAAATAAAAGATAGAAAGATTTTGAATAAAAAAAAAAACTCATAACATTTTTGAGCAATGAGGAAATTCACACAAAAGAAATTCTTGGAAGACTTTACAAATGAATGGAGGACCATTGGACATTTATTTATTATGCTCACTTTAGGGTCTACTATACAAAATAAATGTTTAAATGGTAAACAGTTAAATTTTGATAAAAATTAGTAAAAACACGACACAGACTCTTTCGTGATGCCATGTCACTATACAAAAATAAAACTTTGAGGAGTGGGTGTATCAAGCACTTTTTCCTGAAACGTTTTTTGAATTGTTTGTTCAAAAATATACGATTCAGTTATATACCGCAAAATGCTTACAAAGAAGAGTGTTGTTGTATAACTTGTATCCCTATTCCTCCGCATCACATGCGCGCATCATCAATCCACTGCCCTCATCCAAAAATATTTAGGGTGGGCGCAACATGACGTGTTTTACTTTCATACTTCTCCATAAAGAAGAGAAGAATGGAAGAAAAAGACATGTTGCGACGACCCCAAATAAATTGGGATAAGGGCATAAGTAAGTAAGTAAGTAAGTAATCATTTATTTGTATAGAATGTAGGTGTTTACAATTGGTGTTACAGATATATACAGAATCCTTGTACATTCTGCCTACTTAGGCATACAAACATTTATGAGCGACATTTGCTCACGATAGCCTTAAAACTAATATAACGTTAGTAACATAAATTTTAATTAATAGAAGGATCATTTAAGAATTCTTGAATCGAGTAATAACAATTATTTAACAATAAGGTGGTGAGACTCTTTTTAAAAACGTTTAAAGTTTGATCCTTAATGCAATTAGGAATTTTATTAAAAATAACAGGGGCCATTCCCAAAACACTTTTTTTAAACAAAGCTGTTTTACAGTTACCTTCATACAATAAGTTTTGGTACTGTGATCTCATAGAGACTGTGCGATATCGAGCTTCTTTTAAAGATTTAAATAATTGAGGATTGGTCTTAACAAATATTGCCATTTCTAAAATATAAATACATGGGAATGTTAATAATTTATGTTCTCTAAAAACAGGAACACAACTGTCTGTAACTTTAATATTGAACATTGAACGGATGCAGCGTTTTTGAGCACGAAAGATGTCTTCCCTATAAGTGCAATTGCCCCAAAAAATAATCCCAAATCTTAGTATCGAGACCACCAAGCCATGATAGGCTACTAGTACTGTCTTAATATTTACTTTTCTCGAAAGGTTATATAATGCATAAGCAGATGTACTTAGTTTCTTACATATTGTTTCAGCTTGAGCTTTCCATGTTAATTGGCTATCTAATGTAATACCTAAAAATTTTGCGACTTCTACTCTTTCAATGGTTTGACTATTATAATTTATGTTTAAGTTTACAATACGCAGTCTTTGGTAGAAGTGCATTATGTTTGTTTTATTTAAATTAATTAGTAAGTTATTATGATTTAACCAGTTAATTAGTACTTTTAGTGTGTCGTTTACGTTGCTTTCGTACGTTTGTTTATCATGGCATTTTATTAATGCTGTGCTGTCGTCTGCGTATAAAACCATTGGGTGATTGATTTGCCGAGGGAGATCATTAATATAGAGAAGAAATAAAGGTGGTCCCAGGACACTGCCCTGTGGAACTCCGAATTTTATTTCTCTCGAGGTAGATGTAAACGTTTGTTCAATTCTAGTTTTAGTGCAAACCCTTGAAATTTCTGTGTATTGCTTACGACCGCTGATATATGATTTGATCAAATCTAAGGCATTTCCGCGTATTCCGTAAGCATATAGTTTTTCAAATAAAACTATATGATTGACATAGTCGAAAGCTTTCGACATATCTGTAAAAATTGCACATATTGGAATTTTATTATCAACATTTTCCATTATTGTAACGAGCAAATCATATATAGCCATATTTATATTTTTATGTTTCATGAAACCATTTTGTTCTTTACATAGAATATTAAATTTAATTAAAAAGTTAAAAATTATTTCATATATGATTTTTTCTATAATTTTGGAGAAGACGGGAATCAATGCAATTGGCCTATAATTGGTCATATCATCCTTCGCGTTCTTTTTATGTAGTGGTTTTATAACAGTCATTTTTAAATTATCGGGAAATATACCCGTAGTTATACTGTTATTTATGATATGTGTTAGTAGGCCAGCTATTATATGAGATACAAATTTTATCACTTCAGTCGATATACCATCATAGCCAACGCTCTTTTTAGATTTTAACTGATGTATAGTTTTAATTACATCTTGAGGTACAATAGGTGATATAAATATTGAATGTGGGTTGTAGTCAATTCTTTTGACTTCCAAAGTTTTATTATTTGGTATTTGACCTATTTGATCTATAAAATAGTTGTTAAACGATTCTGCAATTTCTTTTGGGTCATTTATTGTTAAATCTTGGTTTTTAATTCGCATAATAGGTTCACTTGTTTTTTTGCTATTATTTATTATTTGCCAAGACGTCTTTGTTTTATTTTTTGAATTGTTAATCAAATGATTATTTTGAGCCTTTTGTGTTAATTTAACAATTTTTTTAAACTTTTTAGTATAATTTTTGAATTTATTTTTATTTTCATCAGTTGGTTTTAATCTCATTTGCCATAACAGATGGCGTTGTCTCTTGCTACATATTCGAATACCTTTTGATACCCATTTAATTTTATAATTAATAAGAATCATGATAACTTCTCTATTAATCGTCATCTCTGTAATCACTTCATTTCTAGCCACATCATCTTTCCACAGTCCACCAAAGGCACAAACAGTAATTCAAGGGCCTAATAAAAAGGGCCAAATAAATTGGGATAAGGGCATAGGAATTATGATAACTTCTCTATTAATCGTCATCTCTGTAGTCACTTCATTTCTAGCTACATCATCTTTCCACAGTCCACCAATTGTTTATTTAGTCTTTCTCTACTCTTCTGAACCACAACCGATTTAAAGCTAATTCAATGAATCTGCCTAGCCTTTGCCCAACTATGAGGGGTAAACTTCCAGTCTAACCAGATGCAGCTGAATACCAGTATTTTACATGGAGCGACTGCCTATCTAACCTCCACAACCCAGTCACTGGGTAATACGATACCCCTTGTAAAGACTGGCTGTCAGACTTTTGGGCTTCTAACTACCCGTAACGTCTGTCAAAGATCCACGAATGACAGCCGGGACCAACGGCTTAACGTGCTTTCTGAGACACGGAGGAGTCTCGATATCTAAAGATGGTCACCCATCCACGGACCAACCCCGGCAAGCGTAGCTTAACCTGAAGGATCGATCCGTGTGGATGTTATTACTTAGCCACGAGCTCTTCTACCTTAAAGCTAATTAATGTTGCTAATTTAATTTGAAAGTTACCGTTTTGTCCTTGAGCATGACGACTCTACAGTTCAGCAAGGCTTCTGCCCCGACATGGGCCGTCACTTGAGTATACTTGTCCTCCTCAAAGTATGGACCCCAGTGGTGCTCATGGTGATGATCATGAGCGTAGCTTTGAAACGGCACATAAGGCCGTGGCTCTTCTACCTTGTCTGTTGAATAAATAAAATTAACAATAAAAAATTAGCTTCCACCTGAAATTAACTTGATTGAAAAGCTACAGTACTAGCAAATTGCTATGAATTAAAATCGCAAATTTAATGGAAAAAATTTCAGTCTTATGAAATAGTTGCAGCCCATCTCATTGACAGATCACCAATCAAGTTCCTCGGCTGTACGACGTACGGATATAAAACAAACGAATACTATAAAATTAAATATTGTCTTTGAAAATACTAATAATGTGTTGAAAATGTACCTGAATGCGAAAACGGTGCGATGATGTGTGTTAAAATATTTAATTAATTATGAAATTAAGGGCTGATTTTTCAATACCTGGACAAATCTTTTCCGAAGAATAAATATGACAGTTAGAATAAATATGAGAGTTAGTATATTTTCCATACCAAAGCTTTGATACTGCAATATATTGCATATGCTGTGGATAACGGTGTGGGTTTCACATTTATATAATATCTTTGTTTATATTGTTTGTGCAGATATAATGTGTTACTGTTTGTTTGTCCCAAATAAATAAATAAATATTAATTCTTCAGATGAAAGTTGTCTGAGTATTGGAATATCAACCCTAAGTCAATAACTAAACATACAGGTACACAAGTGACCATTAAAAATATAATTTTAGTATAACTAAACTAGTTTAGTTTTTATTTAGTTTATCAGTACAAGCCCGTGCACAACGTAGGTAGAATTTGTTGGTCCTAAAAAATATTATGCAAAACGAAACGACCTTTGACGACTCAAAGAGTTGATAGAAAGAGTTATCTGTTTTAACTTTCGGAATAAATTGTTTTATTGCTGCCCTCGAGATAAATTAAAGCTCAAAAAAATGTATAAACTACTGTGACAAGGATTGCGGTAGATCTTAATTACAATTTCTTTTTTATTGGAAAAAAATCTAACAGACAATTTTATAATCCATGATTCTCTATCACGGGCAATAATATTTACGTTCTTACAGTTACGCATTGGAATAATTTGCTAAAGATTTTTTTATTTTATATTAATATAAATATTGTACAAAAAAAAATATGTACGCAGAAAACAAGTAGGTTTAAAACAGCTGTAGTGACCTTATATACTCGTAAAAACGACCTTATTTCACAATTTAAATTAAACGAAACTAAGTAAGGTTTCCGAAAAGTAATTTTCTTAATCTTTTTTAAATCAGGAAGCAACGCTATTTGAATTTCAGTTCGGGTAAGATCGTTGTTAGCGTCGTAAAAGAAGAAATGTTTAAAATCAGATACTGTTGCGCCTGAAACGTCTCGAATAAAGTAAGCAGATTCATATTTCTCTATGGCAATAAGACCACGATTTTCCAAGACTTAGGGCCAGTTCATACCGAGACGTGACGCGACGCGACTTTATAAGATAGCGCGCGTCTCGTCGCTCACCGATTTGCAAAAACATGCGTAGCTTCTAGCCTTGTAAACATACAAAAATTGGCTTTTTGGAATCTTGTTGCGAGTCGCTCAACGCAGCGCGGTTTCTACCGTCTTCGACGTCGCGCCACGTCTCAGTGTGACCTAAACCTTACTGCGGACGCGAAAATCGATACTTACTCTGTAACAAATGATCGTTCCTGTCAGTCGCTCCTTCACGCTTGATATTTTCGCGCAGTTGCATGGTGATGTTTTTGAAAATCTCTCTGGACAGGGCGAGACTATCCTTCTCATCGCTTCGACGTCTTCGAACGACATTTGTTCGATAATCTTCAGGAAAGCGCAACGGTTCTGCACAGAGCAATGGCTTGCTTTTAAAAAAGCATTTGTTTTTATTATTTTTAATAGTTTATCGTATTCTTCAGTTGCTGTAACTTTTATTGTTTTTCCAAAAAATATTTTTTTTAAGTATTGTGGAATTGGAACTTAATGATCCACACATTATGCGCTCAAGCTAATGAAACGCAATTACTTTTTCTATTGTCAGCGAACTTAATCAGCTTGCTTAACGATCGAGGGGTTAACATACTGTTAGTCAGTAAATTGAATTATATGAATAGTATTAAATTCTTAAACCTTATAATAATATCACCCTTAACTTTGAAAGAGCCCTGTTTTTTTACTTAAAGGTTGGATGGATGTCAAAAAATTTAATGTGGTGTTTTGAATTTCTAGTCACGACTTCCTCATTTGTTTAACTCCCTTTTTAAAGAAATTTCAAGGAAAAACTTCGTACAAACGGTGAATATCTAAAACGGTTTTTAATAAAAACGGTCCACTCAGAAGAGTTTTCATCCATCTCTTAAGTTGAATCGTTAACATTTTATAAATATTTTTCAAAGGAAATGCTTCAGGTTTACATTTTTAACCGACTTAAAAAAAAGAAGGAGGTTCCTAATTCGGTTGTTTATTATCATAGAACTTTTTCATTTACGAATCGATTTTAATAATTATTCTTTTGTTTGAATGGCAATCGGGGACCAACTTTTTTTTAACATTTGGTCACATTCTGATGTAGTATTTGAGAAAGCTTCAATATTCCACTTCGGGTAAGAAGCAGTGGTGCTTATATGAATTTGTTGCACTCAACTAAAAAGTGAAAAATAAAAACTTTTTATTAAAAAAAAATCTAAAGAAAAATACCTACTACAAATTGAAAAATAAGTTTGGGAGTCGCCAGTCAGTGGCAAAGAACAAAAATACAAAACCGAAGACATCCAAAATTAAAATTATTTTTTACTTAGTAAGATTTTTTTTAAAGTTGATTGTTTTTTTTGTACAAAAGTTTTACATATTACATAATACTTTGTATCTTGTTCAAACATCTAGCTCGAAATAATACTATATTACTAAGATCTCTTACTCTCAATTGTAGATACAGCTTAATCTAGTTTAATTTCTTTACTCTTCTTTTTCTTCTCCTTGAAGAGAAATGAAGAAGATTTCTTTACTAATGTTAATGTACGTAATTGTTATAATATATTGTGACTTTCAATAACTTTAAAATTTTAGTTATCCTTTTTCGTCTTCTTCGTCACTTCTTGTGATAGCCAAATAAATAAAATTGAAGAGTCAGTTTATAAAATAACAACTAGGTACTAATAACATTTTTTTTTTAATTTTGGTCTGATTGCCTGTTTGTTTCGGCTAATCTCCGAAAAGGCCGGTTTTTTTTCGATTTCGACGAAACTTTCACTGGCAGATAACTGATGTAATAAGATATTACTTAAGTTACATAAATTTTAGAAAAAGAGTTAGGGTCTACGCGGGCTAAGACGCGGGCAGCAGCTAGTACATAATAATTATTAGTATTATAATTATGGTTATCATTCCTTTTATTATTCATTATTATTTCTATCATTCTGTATTTAAAGACCTATGTCATGTTTTGTAACATGCTGAACGATAACGAACTTTGTTTAATACCTACTAAAACTTCAAGGCCGAAACATCATAGAATAAATACCTTAATTATTCAATGATATTTAAGCTTAAAAAAAAAACTTTTAAGCTTAAAATTCCTTTTTGTCTCTGTCAAAGTGATGTGTCATATTCGTAGTGATGCTACAATGCGACACGATCATTACGTAGACATTACATCGTCTTCGACAAACACCTTAATTATAATTTCTACTCTTAGTAATAATTTAAAACAGCAAAATTACAAACTCATACAGTTAAAACTTTGTTCTGAATACCTGTGTGTTTAATTACGAAGTTTTACAAAGTTTCTTATAAACTTCTAATTTCCAATGTGTACAAAGATTGATTGCATTATCGGAACAGAATTATTTACACGCAGAAATGTTGTCTTAAAATTAATTATTTATAACAAAAATAAGTTCTGCGTCAAAGATGTACTAGTTGATATAACTATCCTCTTAGTTAAATATTCGTTGAATTTGATAAAGCTTTTATGATGTTAGAATCATACTTTAAGAAAAGCACTTTGAATTTATTTATGATTCATAAAAATAATATTATTTAAATAGGATTATTTTAGTATTCAAAATGAAATTGAAACTAGAATTTTTCATCTATTCGCTACAGTGTTTTGTTTAAAAACGCTACATTCAGCTTCAAAAAATACTTCATAAAATCAGTTCACTCTCTAAATTCACCACAAAACACGCAAGGCACCTATGAAATACTCGTCAAATATTCAAAAGTGGATACTAAAACCAGATATTGGTTATGCTGACCATCATATAAATATAGTATGGGTGCACTAGTGGCCGGAGGTCGGTTACGTAATTGCCATTCGCGAAACTCACTCTGTTCTGTGATTGGCTTTTGTTTCAATTTTAAATTTTAAAGTAACATTGAAAAAGGGTTATTCTATATTTAAATTGTTAATTTCATGTGCTGCATTTGTGCAATTGCATGCTAGCATTTGTGTTCTAGAATTTTAATGTTTGTTTTGTTGTTTTTAATGTAGCTTTTATGATGCTAGGTGCGGAGATTATTTCTTTGCATTATAAATGTAAGCGTTACCTGGACTATTTTTTAAATAATGATAGTGCTGTTTCGAAGGCTTGTTTGAAACACGTCATGATATGCATTAAAACTGCGAAGAATAAGTGTTTATTTATTTATGTATATTTATAGGTTGTTTTATATATTTTTTAGTGATAAGCATAGTGCTAACTAGACAGATAAGTATATCATTAAGATAAATCTATGTTTGCTTAACTGACTTACCAGATGCGGTATGAATGCAGCATAACGCTAGAAACACGAAGTAGAGGCCGTCCCGCTGCATATTAGAGACATCACAGGCGCGGACGCATTACGCTCGCCTCTTACCTGCAAAAACATATGCTTTTGTTAATTTTAAAGAAAGATTATTATTTGCGTTATAAGGCCGTCCCACATAAGCGGGATTGTCCGAATAAGCGGGATTGTCCGAAAGGGTTACCGCTACCCCGGAACATACAGGGCTACGGAAGGAACATGGATGGGTTTTAGTCAGTAAGAGTCTGACACTCCCTTCCGCTCCACCCAGAGCGGGAGCAGTCATTGGATGATTTCCCAGTCTTAAAAAAAAAAAAAGAAAAAAGGGCGTCCCACACTACGCTTGCCGATACGCGATCTTTCGACCGGCTTTCGACAAATATGGCCAAGCCACTTTCACTTCCGTTTGCGTACTCTGTTAGCTATGTTGGTAAATCCAGTTCTTTTCCGGATAATATCATACCTAATTCCATCCGTCAAAGAGACGCCGAATATTGCCCGCTTAACAGTGCTCTGAGTGAACTTGATACTTGTGACTAGTGACGTTAACACTTCCACCCATTCGTTTAGTTTTTTGCATGTAATTTTCTCTAATGCATCATCTGCCTAGCCCTTTTCCAACTATGTTGGGGTTGGCTTCCAATCAAACCGGATGCAGCTGAATACCAGTATTTTACATGGAGCGACTGCCTATCTGACCTCCACAACCCAAACTGGGTAATACGATACCCCTTGGTAAGACTGGCTGTCAGATTTTCGAGCTTCTGGCGACCCGTAACGACTGTCATTACTAGATATTTAATTGTACTGGATAGTATTATTTTATTTCCAGAATATTTTGATTGTTCAATCAGCTTAGTTTGTTTTCGGTAGGATACTCAAATTGGAACAAACTGAATACGTTTTTGATAAAATATCAACATAATTATATAACAATAACTAAGACTGGGTAAGACCATCTTAGGTTCTAGTTCCATCCTAACTTTTCCATTTAATCTAAATGGACTGTTGAAGACACGCACAGAATCTTAATACCTAACTTATCCAAATGTGCTAAGGTTATTGAGTTCGCCACGATTTATAGGATAGATTTCGCTCTATTGCTTATTGAGGCTGTAAGAAACAGTTTGAAATGGCTTCTAGACGGTTTTCGTTGTATCATGGACCGTTAGTGTCAAACTGATTCGGAATTTGAACATTCCAATTCCGCAGAATCTTCAACATTATATTTGCGGCATTGTAGAACACTTTAAGTGTAAAGGTGACTTCAGATTTTCTCCAATTTTTACGATCGTTATTGGCGCTCGACATGTTCTGCTTCAACAATTGATAAGATCTTTCAGCTTTTTACAGAGGTCTTGAGTAATCGAGACAGTCACATATCACCTGTTAATTTATCGATCATCAGAAACATTTAAAAATGGCTATCTATAAACAATACGATGTCTAAAGTATAAAGCTCAAACGTTTACTCCGATTTTGTATAATCACACGTCACAAAATCGAACAAATCCGTAAGCACCTTTACGAACCAAGACTCAAGATTATCAAAACGGTCCATAACTAAACACTTCTCACAAAATAGTTAACAAACTTAGATTGCCTCAGATATGTTACTTAATAATTTAAATGAACGTAATTGGATCGTGCGTGTTTGTGAATAAGAAATGCTTCCGTTGGCTCCGGCTAAAGTTTCAGGGTTGCGGTTAGCGCGGGTAGTCTGTAGTCAGCTTATAAAATTGTAGCAGGGCAATTTTCATTTTATATCACGAGGTGGTATTCTGCGAGGTGTATGAGAAATTAAGTAGGCACTCTGTTAGCCGGCGGAGGTGAAGCCACAACTAGCGGTCTGCGTTTAGATAGTTTTCGTATTGCGAGGTCTGGAGCGCTTGCGTCGATATAACGGATAATGGAGTTTGGTGGGTAGTTGTGACCTAAACGTGTTCTGAATAACCTATTACAAGCCTTGTTTTGATCAGGAAGTTAATGATGTTACGGTTGGAATGTTTATAATGTAGTAGGTTCCCATAATAGGGTTAAAGATAATGATAACTGAAAAATTTACATATTTTATAGATAACGTACCTAAATAAAAATATTAAATAAATGAAAATTTAACCATAAATGCAAACTGTATAAATCCCAATACAATTTTGCCCTACCGATTCCCCATCAAACCCAGGACCTTATGCTCAAAAGTAGCGCTTTCGCCTGAAGCACCAATGTAGCAGACACGCCGTAGTCTGGATTTTCTTACTACATGCGTCATTAATAGCAAAATATAGATCTACCTACTATAGGAAAGTACACCTCTGTTTAACCTTTCATTGAATACAGGCGTGATTTTGAGTGTGTGTAAAAGAAATCAATATTGATCAAGGCCACTTTTAGACGTATAAAATATCTACCACGGTATGAATGAAAATATAAGATTAATTTTTTTTACGAAAGTTTTTCAAATGTCCAACTATTTTTCTGAAACAAAGTTCCAAATAAAATAATAGAGTAGTACTTTCTATTCTAAAAAGTTGGTAAAAATGTTGTTCATAATTTTGGTGATACAAAAAGAAGAAATAAAACAAAAGAGAATGATTTTTGAAATAAGAAAGATAAACAAAAGCAGCTGGGAAACAAAAAAGAAACACAACAAGCTTTTCAAAATTAGAATGGAACTCGATATGATTGGAGTTGATAAATAACATCATCATGCTTAATCTGAAGCAATCTCATTTTCTTACTTATTTGACGACATGGTTGGCGCAGCGGTTGAGCAATTGACTGCTGCGCAGCATGTCGCGGGTTCGATTCCCGCACGGAACAAATATTTGTACGACCTGCAAGTATTTGTTACGGGTCTGGGTGTTTTTCTATCTATAATATGTATGTATTTAGAAAAAAAAAAGCATATAAGTAGTTTATCAGCCATCTCGTTACCATAACACAAGCATTGCTTAGCTTGGGATGATATGGCGTTGTGTGAAATTTCCAAGGATATTATTATTATTACTGGTATTGTATTATAAATGTGAATGTTTGGATTGATGTTCATGTATGTGTCCACATAAGATGTGCTTGTTTTTACGCACTACTGAAAGTATCTAGATAAAATTTGGCACAGAGATAGGTAGGTTATAGTCTGGAATAGCGCATAGGATACTTTTTATCCCGTTATTACTTTCCGTTCCCGTGGGATAATTTCCGACATATACGCGGGTGAAGCCGCTGGCAAAAGCTGGTAAAATCTAAATTCGAAACGCAAATAAACCACTTGACCTGATAAATAACAAAGAATAAAGTCATAACGTATGCATGACACAACCCAGATATAAGGAGGTAAACTCATTTACAATTCTCACAGAATACAGCAAAGCAATCAGTCTGCGAAGCCGAGACAAAATTTCGAAGTCAAACTTGAAGATAGCCCCTAACATCAAGACTTTCATTGAGTTATCGAAGTACTTCGAAAAGAACGAGGCAATTTTTTAAAGCTTATTTCGAATTCTGTTTCTTGATGTCTGTTTAAAAAAGTAAGTTATCATGTGATCTTGTAATCTGACTTGCTGAATAGATTTGAGCACGGTTCGAATCAATCGCACCGCCCTATTAAATTGTTTCAGTATGAGTTTTTCTAAGATTCTATCTGCAAAGAAATAAATAAAATTACTGTTTAGTGAAAATAACAAATTTTATATTCCATCGAAATAGTAAAATTAATTTAAATTGGTGCACGATTCATTGCGTTTACAAATATTTGCATTGATTTACTATTTGTTTAAGTTGTGTGAGGAGCTCGTGGCTAAGTAATAACAGCCGCACGTATAGATACATCAGGTTAATACGCCTGAAAGTCTGACAGCCAGTCTTACCAAGGGATATCGTATTACACGGTTACTGACTGGGTTATGGAGGTCAGATAGGCAGTCGCTGTATAAGTGGCAAATTAAAGATACTCGTAGTTTTTGAAGTATCACGAGTACCATTGCCACGAAAAAAGTATCTAAACAGTGATTTACATAATAAATTGCTCGCCTTTGATTCTCGTTGCGAGTTTTTTTCTCGGTAAGCAATTTGAGGTTTTCTTTTTCATATAATAAAGAGCATCCAGGTAGGTACAAAATAATGTAAACAAAAATATGATAAGTGTGTGTTTGCTTTTGCCTAATTCTTCAGAGAAAAAATGTATGGTTTTTTTAGGAATGGCTTCTAGCATGTCTGCACCTAGGATGGTGTTGGCTTCTTAGCCGGATTTGCCTGTGAATACCTCAATAAATTAAGGCCTATAACCAGGACTTAAAAAAATTAAAAACGGGGTACAAACCTCGGGTTCATCAAGGCATTCACATTGGAAGGGCAGCAAAGGCCAGGTTAGATCGGATTAACACACCACCTGTGGGGTACGGACCTCGGCTTAGGGCATCTCTGGGGAAAGGCAGCAAGGGCCAGATTGGACCGGATTAAGAAAACAGGCACGATGTTATGTAACGTGTTTAAATTATTTTCTGATTAGAAATTAAATAATGTTGTTTTTGTGAAACTATGTATGATTGACAATGTAATTTGTAGTTCGTCATTTACATAAAAGAGTGTTATGTGAACAATTGTTATTTGACTTAGAAAACTTCTAGTTTTCTATTAAATAATTTTTACAGAACAACCGGACTTTTCTTCACGAATCACGTAAATAATTTATGCGCTATTTTGAAACGTATAAAAGTATATTGGACTCATACTCTGAAACTGTTAGCAGTACGCTAAAATATTACTGGAAAACCTTTTTGGGGCAATAGTATAAGTACTATTTGGAAAATATCTAAGGAATTATGTAACGAACGTGATATGCGAGTAGTTCATAAGATATGTACATTTTCATTTTTCTCCGACGAAACGTGAGACGTAGACGAAACGCGGAGATTTTACGGAAATTATAAGATTTACTATAAAAATAGGGCTGTTTGTTTCACACGTAACTTTGCTGGATTTTTGTTATATTCGGAGCTTGAATTCAAATAAAGAAGTTTCGTTGGCAAAGATGTGAACAAATATGAAAAGGGGATAGGAAAAAACTGTAGATCAAACAACGCGTTCCGTTGAATCTTTGATCATAAAGAGCACACTTTCAAAAATGGTTTTAGGGAGTGTCGTTAACATCCCTTTCAAGTGGGCTTATAGAACTTACCGTCGGAAAAAGGTATATTAGAGGGTGCTTTTAGGCGCTTTTGTAAGCGACTGTTAAAGTTATTTCAACATTTAATTTGCAATAAAAACTTTATCAAAAATGTTTAACAACAAAGTTTTTATTTAGTAAACAACATAATTGTATTTTAATTTAATTCGTCGGTTCAAAACCACACAAAATTAGCAGGTAAATAAATTTCATGAAAACAGATCATTTTTTTTTTGCTTAGCTTATACTTTCCCACTGCTGAGCAAAGGCCTCCCCAAAATTCTGTCAGATATCTTTCTCTATAGCTACCTCAATCCATCCTTTGCGGTATGCGTCTAGGTCGTGTCGCCACCTCTTCCTAGGCCGGCCTCGACGGCGCTGTCCATCCTCAGGCACCCATCTTGTCGCGACTATTGCCCAGCGGTCACTATGCATGCTGCTAACGTGACCTGCCCATTCCATTTAAGCTTGGCAACCTTTTTGCCAACTTCAAGGATCACAGTTTTGGAGGACAGCCTGGTATTTCGTATTCGGTCAAACAGATCATTAGTAAAATATATAATCGTCATTATCATTCCCAATTTATTTGGCGTCGGCGCAACATGTCATTGTCTTCTTCCATACTTTGAAATTAGTCTCATCTCGGTATTCTCTCCCTTTATAGCCATACCATCTTTCACACAATCCATCTATCGTTTTTTTGATCTTCTCCTACTTGTATAGCCCTCCACATTCATACTCCAAACTTTTCTGACGACATTTTCCTCATTTCTCCGCGTAGTAATGAAACGTGCGTAGATTAAATACGTAAATAGGTGCCGTAGCACATTTTTTTATTAATTAGGTTGGTATGTTTGGCTAAACGAAAATTTAAAAAATACACTTATGTGGGTAATCTGTTAAATTAAAGAGACCAAAGGTCCGTATATGGCCACTAAAGCAGCTACTAATCCTGGTAACTACGCATTATGATGCGGTAAAGTATGATACATTAACCTGCCCTTTTCCGGTCCTCGAGACCGACGCGGTAACTTTAATACCATTATTTATTCAGGAAAATCTTAATAGAGTACCAAGTATTGCTGACGGAGACTGGTTTGCTGACGGAGACTGGGGAGTATATAGGTTAAATGGTTTTATGTTGTATCATATCACTCACTGATGTGAGTAATTGTTATAAAAGCATCTCGCGTTGCATGAGCACTTTTTATCTATACTTAATATTATAAAGAGGAAAACTTTGTTTGTTTGTTTGGTTGTAATGAATAGGCTCAAAAACTACTGGACCGATTTTAAAAATTCTTTCACCGTTGGAAAGCTTAGTTTTCTAGGAGTAACATAGACTTTTTATCCCGGGAAAAATAACGGGTCCCACGGGAAAGGCCACGGGAGCGAAGCCGCGGGCAAAGTGCTAGTCATGAATATTTGTATACCCTACTCACAATTTTATGAGCGATCTGTTTGCTTACTGAAAAATAACAAATTTGTCACACATGCAGGTTAATATTTGACTTTTCAATATTATGTGTGTTTGTCTAAGTTCTTAATGAATCAATTGCGAACTAGCTTCCGCCCGCGGCTTCGCCCGCAAAATATGTCGACAAATTATACACATAAACCTTCCTCTTGAATCACTCTACCTATTACAAAAAACCGCATCAAAATCCGTTGCGTAATTTTAAAGATTTAAGCATACAGACAAACAGACAAAAATAGCGACTTTGTTTTATACTATGTAGTGACATGACATTGATATTAATTCTAATCGTTACAGATCCTAGTAGAAGGTACGTCAAACTAGCAAATTGGTAGAGGATTAAGGATGCGGTCCTTTATAACCATAAGAGAGAAGTGATGGCCCAGTGGTACAGTCCGCGAGGTATAAGCTGAGCTTTGCATTTGTGTGAGCGTACATGTATAGTGTAGGTGTGATAACCGGCCTTAGGCGCGGCGCCATTTTCGCCCGGTGGTTTAAACTGATTTTGGGTAACCGGCTTGAGGCGCGGCGCCATTCTGTCTCGCCGCGTTCCTCTCACTCACACTATTCTGTCTCGCCGCGCTCCTCTCACTCACACTAATGCAAAGCTCAGCTTATACCTCGCGGACTGTATCGGCCTTGACTTGCTTTGTGTATTTAATTTCATCACCTGTTCATCATCATCACCACCACTGCTCTCAAAATGGTGAACGAAAACTTCGTGTGGAAACGGGAATGTCCTAGAACCGAAATTCGAAAACATGTGACATCCGTTAACCCGCACCGGTACCCGTGTGGTGGACACCACTCCGTCCCTTAGAGAGCAGGCCTTTGTCTCAGCTGTGGGAACATATAAAGGCTGGTTATGTATACATAAGTGAGTGATGTAAAAGAATTGACAACACTGTTTAAAAGTAGTTGCAAGTTAGCTATCTGTATACTAAATAGCTTGTCCGAATGTACAGAGGCCAGCACATGAAGTTACCACAATCTGCCAAATTTCTTTGATGGTATTTCAACTTTATTGCAAAGACATAAGGCTCATTTTCAATTGGAAAAAAATGTCAGTTAGGGATAACTTGATGTGCTGACGTCTGTACGTGTTATTTGAATGTCTCAACATTAGTTAATGCTGCCATCATCCACAGTACGACTTCGCAATAGGTTTCTCTTAGCTTTTGCAATGACTATACTCCTTAGACAATCTCGTGAAGTTGTCTGCGCTCCTATGCGCCGGACGACTGAAACCTGCCTGGATTATAATGCAAAAGAAAAAAACAATCATCAATTATTCGAATTTCAAAACCTGGTTAATTTTTAAATAATTCTGATAATGTCCTTACAGTAATAATGCCATAGTCACTTACAAATTGACGTGGATGTCAGAAGACATACGGGAACAAGGGTATGATGGGGGTAACGCACAATGTGGCCTCTCTCTGAATATGTAATTTGATTTTATTTGACGGTGACGGTCAATATAGAATTTCCTTTTGTAGTAACGGCAAAAACATACTGGTTGTTGTTTGTGTTTGTGACTGCTGTATTGTGAGGAGTTATTAATTTGACTAGCCTTTTTGGAGGAAATTGTAGTGAAAACAAGTTTAAGTCTTTTTACTAAGATTAAATATCTGAGTTCGTTCCCAATATCTTAAAATGAGGGGGAGCTCGTGGCTAATTACTAACAGTCGCACAAGTCGATCCATCAGATTAAGCTACGCTTGCCGGAGTTGGCCGTGGATGGGTGACCATCTTTACATACTGAGAATCCTCCGTGACTCGGAAAGCACGTTAAGTCGTTGGTCCCGCCTGTCAATTGTGCATCGTTGACAGTCGTTAGGGGTCGTCAGAAACCCGAAAAGACTGACAACCAGTCTTACCAAGGGGTATCGTACCCAGTTATCCAGTTACCCAGAAAGTCGCTCCTTGTAAAATACTGGTATTCAGATGCATCTTGTTAGACTGGAAGCCGACCCAACATAGATGGGATAAGGTTAGGCAGATGATGTTCCCAATATCTTAAAATATAGAGACAACCATATTGAGGGTCGAAATAAAATGGATCTTAAATGAAATACCTCAAATGAGATACCAAAGAATATGTTTAGCTTCGGGCGAGCGAGTCAATATTACTTCGCATAATATTCATATTCGCGAGAGTCGACGTAAGTATATGAAGGTAGACTTCCGTGGACAGTTAAAGCCCTTAGTTGTTATAATTGTGCGAGCTTTACAGAAAAATAGTATAGGTATTGATCATTAACAGATTTTTGCTGAGTAGAATTCTACCTTTTTTTTTTAAAGCTGGGAAATCATCCAATGACTGCTCCCGCTCTGGGTGGAGCCCAAGGGAGTGTCAGACTCTTACTGACTAAAACCCATCCATGTTCCTTCCGTAGCCCTTTATGTTCCGGGGTAGCAGTAACCCTTTCGGACAATCCCACTTACCCGGCAGGCTTGGCCCTGAGGGGCCCCTTCATATGCTGACATCTCTTTGAGGCGCGCGTGGAATTTGAATAGAATTCTACCTGCGGAAGTCTTCGAGAAACGAAGTCAGTAGTGCAATTCTGTAAAAATAACACCGTGAAAACGTGGTTGAAGTGAGTTTAAAGTGAGCTGTCAGTAATGTCAATCCTTAGCTACTAGTGGAACGATAGCTCATTTCACGTTCACTTCAATTAAGTTTCCACAGTGAGATTTTTCCGGAATCGACCGACTGCTCGACTGTTTACTAAATAAACCCTTTATACGGTGTACAGAGGCCAGCACATCAAGTTACCACAATCTGTCAAATTTCTTTGATAGTATTTCAACTTTATTGCAAAGACATAAGGTTCATTTTTAATTGAGAAAATTTGACAGTTAGGGATAGCTTGATGTGCTGGCGTCTGTACAAAGTTTCCAACAAATTCATCACGTTACAACGATGTTTGATTGTGTGACCCATTAAAGCTATTCACCAAACACGTTGACAGTGATACATCGAGTTTTATTTCTAGTTATTTTGTTAACGGATATACGAAATAAATCATTTGTAAAAACTTGAAAGAACTCGTCTCCATGCATACGATTTTAACATTCGTGATTGATATTGGCTTTCTTGATGCCTGCCCTTGATGTTAGGAGTCAGTACCTACGTGTTCTGCGTACTGATTTGCGTAAGCATTTACGATTCAATTTTTCGTAATCGTTTTTCGGGACTTGCTATTTCAAGCAAACTTTGGAGTTTACTCTCTTAAGACAAACCTCTTTGCCAGATTGTCATGAAAGTCTTATAAAGGAGATTGTTCTAGACCGCCCTATGACCAACAAACATTTGACGTGTACGTTAATTTTAATTATATATTTTAATATGCTTTTTAAAAATAATAAATTCAAGCGGACACTGTTTAATTCTTAATAGGTTTTTAAAAGTGACCTCATTGATTTTATTACCAACTGAACTAGCCATCTTTCAAGGAATTGTCAATGTGAATGTCACAAAAGATTTGTCAGTGTCGCTCTCGCTCATATTACTTAAATATCGATATCGACGACGATATCCATAATATCTAGTGATAAATAATGGATGTTCGATATTTATTACTTCCAAAACATTGAAAATGTGCAACATAAAAGTTTTTCATGCATATTTTTTTCATGGAATTAGTTCCGTGAACATTTTAATGGAACTTATGATGAATATGGCCTAGCACGATTATGATGAAAATATAATGAACAAAACAAACTCACAAAATGTACTTACTAGTCGAATGAGGGATTTTCTCACAAGTGAGAAAATATTAGTTCAAAAGAGGCGTTGGTAAAAAATACGTCACTGTCTCAGGTTTTTGACATCAAATAAGCTTTCTTATTTACGGATCTTATTTTTGTTATCAGTAGCCAGTAAAACAAAGACGTATTTTTTACCCACGCCATCTATTGAACTATGTTTTTCCACTTGTCAGAAAATCTCTCATTTAACGATTGAAATGTAATTTACGGCGCAACTCTAGTGAATTGTTTTCATAACCATTTCACGACTTCAATAGCCATATTTTACTTTTTAAGTACTTAAACTCTATTTTTAAATGTCGCAAACTAAAACGTTACACATTGTTCGTTGGGAACAAAACATTTTATTTTAGCATTAATTTAATTGGAGTAGAATGCAAAGCAACAACGTGTTTATGTTTGAAACGGAACAAATTAATTTACATTTGACATATTGATATGTCATTTTGGTCTACTAAATTAAAACCACAGATTAAATAGGTGGTCATTGATAATCGATATACAATGATTGATCTTCGAGAGAGCATCTGTACGTTACTACGTCAGTCGGTGCCTGTGGCTGTGTTGTGTTGTTGTGAATATCTACCTATTTGGCGATTTCTTTTGGCGTTTTTGATTTTGTTTCTGTTTAACGGACTACAATTTGGATTGCTTTCAACGTGACCTGGCTTCGAATAACTAATTCTGTGATCTGCCACGACACCTTAGCATTTTGACAACGGATAACGGACTTCGCTTAAAGTAAACTTCAACCAATAAATAATAACTGTACCTAAAAGGCATAATACAACTGTATTTACGGTAATATTTTACTGTATTTGAAGTTTAATGCTTTGTAGAAAACAGAAATGGCGATTTTAGAAGGAATTACTTAAGTTTTCTTTTATTAAAAATAACCTCAAAATCTGTTTCTTTCTTTAAATAAATCTTTTCTCTAAAGTTTCCGTCAAGAAACGTTGTTATTTTGGGCTTCTAAGGGCAGTTTACAAATAGAAAATGATTTTTTCTATGCTGTTGGCTCCAGGGCGAACAATGTATGGGCGTAGAACAATCTCCTTTGGAATCCTAAAACAGAATTAGGGAAATGTTCTATAACTGTCAATAATTAGAACAGCAATAATTTCAATCAAAAGAAGGCTTTAAAGAAATATCATAAACAAAGTAAACAAGAACGTTTCCATAGAATGCCGACATTTATAAAGGCATGAAAATTGTAAAGGAAAATTTCGATTTACTTTGTGTTTAAAGTCTTAAAACAACATTATAAACGCCTATAAAGGGTGAAGATTCAGATACCTAAACATCGTAGAAATAATAAAAACAAGTTGTCTTTTGTCATCTTGTTTGTTATACTTATTAACGGTAAATTTATTTTTATTCAAGACTCTTTGTGAGTGCAAATAAAAAGGTAATTACTTTCTGTTAAATAAACAAATAACGTCCTTAACAAATAAACAAATTATATAACACAATAATATATTACGTCTATGTGTGTTAATCCTAAATCTCCTTTCAGTAAATGAGTTAAGCACACTCAAATGATAAATATCAATAACGTTCGGTTTCTCGGAAGATGAAAAGGTTTATCAGATGTTATTATACCGTGGTATTACACAGTAAACTAAATCAAGCTTCATTTCGTTATTATCATGTTAAAGATATTAATAATATATACAATACTTATTATTAAACCAACCACCTCAAATATCAGAATCTAGAAGGATATTTGTCACACTTTAATTATTTGTTAATTATGTGTTTGGCACGCTCTACCCGGCGCCTCCACCAAATGTAGAAGATTGAAGACCTTCTACTGAGGGGGCTCAGTGGTAGAGCGTGTAATGTGTGTATTGGGTCTTCTAAGCTATCAAAGCCAACTCACGGGAAGTTCAACACTAATTCGTTATAATCAAGAGATAATATATGAAGTCTTCATATATTATCTCTTGATTATAACGAATACGTCTGTCTAGCTCCGCCGCCTGTGGCGAACTCTCAAATGTACAAAAGGCCTAACTAATTTAAATTATTTTAAAGGTTCGAATGCCGTCCGATTATTACCAGCCATGTTCAACATAAGGTTTTACTCCAGGGCTCTACAGTACTGTTGTATGCGACTACAGACGGCAGACTAACCGACTCAATGCGGACGGTGGAGGACAGGGTGTTTTGCCACAGCCTGGGACAGGCCTATGTCCAGCAGTGGACTGTTATAGGGTATGATAATGAAAACAATAACCATTTATTTCTTTTCTATTTAAAACCATGACATTTTTTTTGATGGTGGGAAATCGTCAAATGACTCCTCCCGTTCTTAGTGTCAGACTTTTACTGAAAAAAACCCATCCATGTTCCTTCCTCAGTCCTTTATGTTCCGGGGTACCCGTAACCCTTACTGATAAACCCGCTTAAAACCATGACCTCTGCGTTCTTTTCTCTATTTAATTACAAAAAGGTTACATCGGCTCAACAATAAATTCATTCAAAAAGTTTTCATTACAACTTTCGCAGATTTCACAAGTTTGTCCTGTCATTTGTCATTAGAAAGATTATTTAAACCATTCATCAATCTCCTTCAGACATCGGGGTTCCACAACTCTCGTCTTAAAGACGTTGAAGAAATAATGATCTTGTAATTATTGCAAGAAGCCTAAGTATTTGTATTATGTACCTACCTAGTATATTTTCAGTATTGTTTTTACAATGTAAACTAGCGTGCAAATTGGCGTGCAACTGGGCAGGCTCTCCAGTTGCACGCCATTCAGCTCGATTCTCGGCAACTCTCATCCAGTTTATACCAGCCAACCGTAGCCGTAGAACCGATGACCGTTGGGTAGACATGTTCTTGAGTGGAGACCGCAATTCAGCAAAAATAAGGTAGAACGGCCCCAGACTAGGTGCATCGACGATATGCGCTTGTAATATACCGAAATTCAATTATAAAAAATATTTTTTATGATCGAGTCATTAATTTAATACTCAGAAGAATAACGTCTATTGTAAAGTTATATCTAAAGTAAGTTCTATTGTACAGAGGCTAGCACATCAAGTTACCACAATCTGTCAGATTTCTTTAAGAGTATTTCAACTTTATTGCAAATACATAAGGTTCATTTTTAATTGAGAAAATTTGACAGTTAGGGATAGTTTGATGTGCTGGCGTCTGTACCTTATAGAGAACTGGTCACTTTAAATACAACCAACATATAATGTTCGCACTGCTGGAACTCAGGCCTTCTCTCGCTGAGATGGAGTGGGTCCTTATCCATCATGCAGGCCTAGTACGGGTTGGTAGGTGTCACATGTCTTCAAGTTTTTGGTTCAAGAACATGCTTTTCTTTCACTGTTTTTGAGAATATTAGTTACTCGCTTTTGCCAGCGGCTTCGCCAAGTTCGGCAGAAATTATCCCACGGGAACCATACATTTTTCCGGGATAAAAAGCTTGTATGCTATTCCAGACTACAATATATCTTTGTGCCAAGTTTCATCCAGATCCGTTAAGTAGTTTTTGAGTTTATTCGTTACAAACATACATACAAATCTTTCTTCTTTATAATATTAGTATAGATGAAACAATTAACATAAGAACCTACGACCTATAACTTCTATATTGCGGTAGTTACCACTTGGCTACCACTATTACATACACCCCCTAAAAATCCATTATACTTGACCAAAACAGAAGGAGTCAAGATTAAATACTACAACACTTAAAAGTGTCAAAATCTTAATCCATAGCCCACTAGTGCCAGTTTACCCTATTTACCGCAGCCATTTTCTGGCAGAATCGTGTTATTCTAGTGACATGTAGTGTAGATCTTACTAAGTGACACCTTGGCACAAGTTTGTAGCTAACAAGCCAAAAACGATTTAACCCTAGCTCTGGCTTTGATCTTTAATGAGATATTAAATGAATCATTAACGCATGAATTTACAATAGTATAAGAATAAGAGCAAACCCAATTATTTTTGTGCTTTGAAGTTATTTTAAAAAGTGTTTTCATATAAATGAAATAAAATGACATTGACATAATTAAAGCTTTAATTAAATAAATATGTAACTTTTTTATCATTGTTTTGTTTGATTTTCACTATCATCTGTCGTTTAATTAATGCTTTGTAGTCATTAATTTACCATTCAAACTAATCTCAAGTACAATATACTATATTTATATATACTTTATTTATTTGTGTATAGTTATTTAGATCGGCATTTAATTTAAGTATAATTTAAGTTGTTAGCTTTTAAATTTAAAAGTATATTTGAATTTGAACAATACAATTGAAGTAAAAGATACAATACAAGTAAAAAAAAAATATTTGAAACAAAAACAGTAGGTTAATGCTATTCCACTCATCTCTTTGAAAGTGACTTATTTTATAAAGCTGGATTTTTAATTAGCATTACAAAATGGTTTTTTTTTGTCCATTTAAATTGCTTCTGCGTCGTTTTAGCACGAATTTAGGAAATAAAAAATGTATGTATTCAAATCGGATAGACGTTTCTTTTGCCTTTTAATTTAATAGATTGACATTTAAATGCTGCGAGTGGTCAAATGTATAAATGATTCAAATTCAAAAAGCTCTTTATTTTATCAAGGCTGACAGGAAATTAAAATTGGTAAGTGGAATCGGAAATAAAGAGAATAACAATTGAGCGAGAAATTCACCTTACTAATTTATACCTGTCACTTAGGATGGAAGATTGAAGGAGCTCGTGGCTGAGAAACTGTGCGACTGTTAGTCTGAACAGCCGCACAGGTCGATCAATCAGGTTAAGCTACGCTTGCCGGGGTTGGCCATAGATGGGTGACCATCTTTACATACCAAGACTCCTCCGTGCCTTGGAAAGCACGTTATGCCGTTGGTCCCGGCTGTCATTTGAGCATTTTTGCCAGTCGTTACGGGTCGTTAGAAGCCCGAAAATCATCTGATAGCCAGTCTTACCAAGGAGTATCGTATTGCCCAGTTACTAGGTTGTGGAGGTCAGATAGAAAGTTGCTCCATGTAAAATACTGGTATTCAGCTGCATCCTGTTAGACTGGAAGGCTGGAAGCCGACCCCAACATAGTTGGGAAAAGGCTAGGCAGATGATGATGACTTATGATAGAAGATTTATTTCCATTTAATAAGTGAACTATTTAATGATAATTTATTTGGAATTCTTTTCACTGGACATACTTTTGGTCCTTCGTAATTTAAAACCTGAAATCTCGAATCATAAAAGAAGTCTGGTGACCACAATAAGAAGGTATTTCGGGAATACTAGTCTTTGTCCCGTTTCCCTATTGTTGGCTTCGAGAATCCGAGATATACCTACCTATGCTAATATTATTCAATGATATCTCCATTGCAAATTCCTGTGGGTATTCAATGTATTTTGAAACGAAATCTGTCTGTATTCAATAAAATCTATGGCTGAATAAGGGATGAAGTATTTGGGACGTAATACTTGAGTTTCAATAGATGAAACGCAGTCGTAGGCAAAATCTGTCCTGGGCTAGGTATTATGACGACAGCTTAAGGTATAAAAGGATTTAACTATAGAAATTTATAAAAAAACTGGTTATTTTTAGGAAGGTATTAAATCTTTTAGTTAAGGTAAAACAGCTAAGCCAGCCGGCGACATTAAAATTTTCTCACGTTTTTTGAAATTTTCAGTTTTATGTTGATCGAAATATGAGGATTCTAGTGATTATAATTCTGTAAATACGTACAGTCACGAGCAAAAATATGTATGTATACAGTTAGCTAATTTCAAAAGCGGTTTTCTGCTTAATTATTGAATGAAATCGAGTGTATTTGAATTGCATTTTCGTATCGTATAGGTTTACCGAAAATTACGTATTTCAAAGTTGAAATAGTTTATTTACGAAAAAATCACTTCTAAATATTGCTAGGTGTAAAAATATTAGTGTTCGTGATTAAACTTACTACGGTCACGAATCATATTTATAATCAACATACAACTTCACACTGAAAAAAAACAATGAAAATTTGAATTTCGTGGGCATCTACTTATGTCTGGCTGGCAGACAACACAAAACCTAAACTGAATCTTCCTAATCAACCTAAACTCAATCCCACGGCATTCAATTTTGCACAAGAGTACCTTACATTACGAAATTGAACACGAAGGAGGTATTCTTGAAAATTGATCTCTTAAAGGTGTTAAATAGGGAAGGAGGGAAAGTTTGTACGGAAGTTCGTCATTTTTGCCGGTATAAAGGCTTTCGAAACCTGGCAATACTTACAAGTAAACGTTAAGAAAATTGTGTCTAACCAATAATATTATTCTACATTCATATGATACCAACCATTACAACTAAGTTTGGTCTTAACAAAAGTACAACTTACTTATTTCGTTTTATACATATTTGTATATGAAGTTTTAAAAAGACACTACCTATACATATTTATTCAGAAGTAATATGTATAGGTTTCACACACAAACATTGTTAACTTTTGTAGTACTACGAGAAATTGCTGAACGATATTTTAATAAAACTTCGTAATATTGATTACTGGCTTTGCCAGCGGCTTTGCCCGCATGCATGTAGGAAATCATCCCATGGGAACACGGAACGTACATTTTCCAAGATAAAAGTGTTCTAGCTTTTCCAGATTATAACGTATCATCATCCGTTTCATCCGTATCCGTTAAGCCGTTCTGTAACAAACATCGATAAAAAATTTCGCATTATTAACATTACTAGCTGCACGCACGCGGTTTCACCCCCTGCTCGGCTCCTCGGCTCGGTCGTAGCATGATGTTATATAGCTTATAGCCTTTCTCAATAAATGGACTATCCAACGCAAAAATAATTTTTCAATTCGGGCCAGTAGTTCTAAAGATTAGCGCCTTCAAACAAACAAACTCTTCAGCTTTATAATATTAGTATAGACTAGCTTCTGCCCGCGACTTCGTACGCGTATCCTGTTGCTTATGCCAGCGACAACGGGGTCGTCAAAATCAAAGATCTGAATCACGATCAACGGTCAGTCGCGCATCACGTTCCCCACTTGTCTCTAGAGACCTAGAAGTCGATGCGTAGATACGCTTGGAACTCAAGCGTAATTCTCTATCCGTGAACGTCTCCGATTCGCGAGACAAAGCATGACTTGCACGATCAGCGGTCAGTCGCGTATCACGTTCCCCACTTGTCTCTAGAGACCTAGAACTCGATGCGTAGATACGCTTGGAACTCAAGCGTAATTCTCTATCCATGAACGTCTCCGATTCGCGAGACAATGCATGACTTGCACGATCAGTGGTCAGTCGCGCATCATATTCTTCACTGGTCTCTAAAGACCTGGATGTAGATGCGTAAATACGCTGAGAACGCAGGCGTGCTTCACGATCCGAAGAGGTTTCCACGGAGCGAGTTGCAGCCGGATGTTTTCGAACAGCATCAAGTCTCTCGTGACGCTCTTTGGTAGATTCTTGGGATCTTATGATCTTCAATCTTTTAGCTCTTTTGGAACATTGGGAAAGATTTGACCTCTTTCTTGGCATGGTTTTAGTTTTATTGTGAATATAAGTGATCAATTAAAATCTGAGGGACTGCTCCCCTGCGTTATCGGGTAGGCTACTGTGTCACGAAGATAAATAGAAAAGGAAATTAAACACTCAAATAACATAATTCCGAAGGCATATTTTATATTTGGTAAAATAAAAAAATAAATTGGAGTTTTGGCCAGCCGAGTCAAATTTTCAATGATATAAGTACTATCGTCAGCGAAAATCAGTCCTAAACTGTTACGGCCTTCACCGCGTGGAAGTACTCCCAGCTTATATTATTTTATAATTATACAGTGAAATTAGTGATAGCTTTGATTTCCACATCAGATGATTCTGATCTTCGATTTTTATAAGTCGTCATTTCTATATGTGTTATAGTGTAGCTGTGTGCTGGGCTCTTGGAGTTCTACAACAGGTGTTCCAGATCTTCGATATTTATAAGTCAACAGCAAGTGCTCATCAGATTGGACAACTTTTTTTAAGACGTTATTCCTATATATGTTATAGTGTAGCTGAGCTCTTGGAATTCCACAACAGTTGTTCCAGATCTTCAAATTTATTCTCTCAGCAGAAAATGCTCATCACGTGGAACCATTTTTGCTACGGTACTATTTTTGTATCTCTTATAGTTTAACTGGTCAGTTGCGGTTCTGCATCAGGTGTTCAAGTTTCCGAATTAAATTATATCTATTTTTTGCCCAGACTTAATACCTACACAACAAAAAAAAAAACATTCAAATCCGTCCAGTAGTTCCGAAGATTAGCGTGTACAAACAAACAGACATACAGACAAACAGACCGATTTTTTTTTTGGATTCGTGCTCTTTTACTGTTTCTAAACCCCACTCAATCATTGTTTTATTAATATATTCAATGTACAGACACAGTTTTGTTACTATTTTATTATATTATAGATAGATTTTAAGGAAAATTTAGAAAAAGAACCTAACCTACAAACCCTCAAATATAAATAAATGAAATATGCAAACAGTCAGTATTCAAGCGAATCGCAATAATCGAATGCAACTATTCGCCTATACTCTCCAGGATACGTGCGTTCGCTACGAATAACTGAATTCTTATAGCAGCGGCGTGTTTTTTTTTTGATAATGGCATCTCGCAGCTCAACCATAGGGCTGTATACTACCAGACCCGTGCCGGACGGCGCGTATATGTTCCACGCGCGCCTCAAAGAGATGTCAGCATATGAAGGGGCCCCTCAGGGCCAAGCCTGCCGGGTAAGCGGGATTGTCCGAAAGGGTTACCGCTACCCCGGAACATAAAGGGCTACGGAAGGAACATGGATGGGTTTTAGTCAGTAAGAGTCTGACACTCCCTTCCGCTCCACCCAGAGCGGGAGCAGTCATTGGATGATTTCCCAGCCTTAAAAAAAAAAAAAGGGTTGTATACTGCTTAACCGGACTTGCCTGTGGATGCCACAAAAGAATTGTAGCCTCCAGCCAGGGCTTATAAAAACTTACAAACTAAGCGACTACACGCTAAGGGCAGCCCCAGTGGGGTACGCACCTCGGCTTAGGGCGTCTCTGGGGCAGGACAGCAAGGGACAGCTGGATCGGGGGTAAAAGCGGCGCGGCTCTCAGCGCGCTTTATATAGCCACGGACGCGCAGGCGCGATGCGTACGTATACGCATCGCGCCTGCGCGTCCGTGGCTCTGATAGAATACCTTAACAAATGTTTGCCGTGATTCTTTAAATTGACATAACTTTTTTATTTATGAACCGATTGACATGAAATAAACACTAAATGT
This sequence comes from Hyppa rectilinea, assembly GCA_951799385.1. Taxonomy (NCBI): domain Eukaryota; kingdom Metazoa; phylum Arthropoda; class Insecta; order Lepidoptera; family Noctuidae; genus Hyppa; species Hyppa rectilinea. The sequence continues at coordinate 9,547,569 of OX637311.1, read as the reverse complement.
TAAGTGAAGCTTACTACAATATATAAGTGAAAACCGTATCTAAATCAAATAAGCCGTTTCTGATATTAGCGTGCACAAACACACAGACAAACAGACAAACAGACAAAAAAAAATTAATTACAATTTCGGGTTCGGCATCGATATAATAACAACCCCTGCTACTTTTTTTTATATATTTCTATTGTACAGACACCACTTTTCTACAAATTTATTATATGTATATAGAATATAAATGAGTAAGAACAGACTATACTCTTAAATCTCTTTTCTAGACTGCCTCGTTAGTCTAATATTAACAAGCGGTACTGCTCAGCATGAGGTCCTGGGTTCGATTCCCTGGTCAGTTCATCAGGAATGTCTGTAGCAGCTCTGAGTTTAAATTGATGCCCGATTTATGGCAATAGACTCGCTCCCTATTACATAGACTTAATCTTAATAGACGAAATGTGGGTGAACTATGAGTACACCTCTGCCAAACCCTTTGGGACTTGCGTGCACGGAGATACCGTGATATTATTTCCTGTGAAACTTTTGCAAATTGAAGGAACATTGAGTGATCAGTTGAACAAAGATGAAAGAGTAATAAAGTCCTAGGGAAATCACTTTGAGAGAGATGAGAATGTTGTATATGTATCACTGTCTTTGTCAAATGAATGATGAGTTGTCATGTGTAATGTACATATCTACCTACATTTTCTTACATGTATACATATTCCTGTCTTTATATCCGTGTAAAAGGGTTTGCTAAGTCTATTTGCGAAGATAAGACGAAACCTTTGATGGTATTGGAACCCAATACGATTCACTGGTGATTAATAGGCGAAGGTAAGCTACCTTATTATAAATTTTGGTTCACATTTGTATTAGTTTAACCAGATCTTTGAACTAGTTGACCTACTTTGTAGTTGTTTACAAGATTTGCTATTATAGGAAAATCATTTGATTGAAATTGATTTAAAGATCTGTCTAATTTTTCCCGACCGTGTTGGGGTCGGCTTCCAGTCTAATCGGATGCAGCTGAATACCAGTATTTAACAAGGGAGCGACTGCCTATCTATTCATTAAAATTGATTTACTTAAGGTATAGGTTTTTCCGGCTCATTGGTTTGGGCAACGAATAAATACCAACAACAAGGTGTAAAGACAGTCGTTTTAGGAAATATAATAAAACACGGTTTGCTCGACGACATGTCTGACGTGAACCAAAGTCTGGCTTTGACCATGGCCAGAGGTTAAGCATTGCCATACATCATGCCAATGCCGTCTCAAATTAATTAAATGAACGGTTGTTTGTTAAACGGAATCTCCAAATGGCTGGTTGACACTTCCCGTGACCCAAGGGCTGGCTTTTAGCTTGGCCAGAGGCTAAGCATTGCCATACAACATGGCATTAACATCTTTTGGGTACCAGTTGACAGCGATGTCAAGGAATTTTCGACGCCATATTTTGGTGTGATAATAGTTTCATTTTGGTTAAATAAATAAAAAAAATATTTTTTTACTTTTAAATTACATATCAGTTATTACTTATGTACATTTCATTTTAATACTGAATATATTATCCTTGTAAAACATTCATTACCCTTCTGTTGATTTCAATATATGTTATAACAGGCCATATGGAACAAAACTTTTCGACTTTGACCTTTTTTCGTCGATTAATAGGTACTAAAGAAACATTATATGGCTTCAAGAAAGATACGTACGAATTCCTACCTACTCTTTTTTGCCTCAGCTCAGCAGGCAGTGTCCTCAGATTAAGAATACTATATCATTTTTATGGGCCTTATATAATGTCATCCTGCTCTTAGGAGCCATGTGGTTATTTAAAAGAAAGTGGTGACCAGCAAAAAATACCCTCATTTATCCTGTTATTTGTGATGTTAAACTGACAAGGATTTTGTAAGGGAAAAGAAGAAAATAATGAGGTTTAAATGCATATTTAAAAGCCATGTCTTATTCAAAATTAACATTTAAACAAAAATATTACAGTTTTTAAGCTGTTATCAACGACACAAAAAAAAAACTATTTTAAGGTGCAAAGCACACGGATAAGACAGGACAACGTGCAAAGTTATATGCTTGTCTATCGCATGTTACAAATGAGGCAAATTACGACATTTGCAGCCCTTGTTTGCTCCTGCAAACAAGGTCTGCAAATGTCGTCTCTTGGCTGTCTCTTGCTTCAGATGAGCAAATGGCAAAGAACAACCGTCAATTTTTCTTTGTTTGTTGCGTCTGTATGCATTGCGCCTTAGACCTTTATGTTCCAGTCCATGTGACATAAGCACTCCCTCAAACATTATATTAAGAATAATTTATCATTTTTATAGGCCCGTCTTCGGAGACGTCGTGTGTCGACATTTGATCTTAAGGATTCTGTATCAGCTTGTAATGTGGGACGTTAACAGTGTGTTAGCAAGTATTATGTGCTTCAAGTTTTACGACAGCAGAGTAATGAAGTTTCTTTTTATAGCTATTGGGAAAGGTGCTTGGTATACATAACAAGTACGTAGGCTGAATATCATATATTTTATAAAATATTTTTCCTAAAGTGGTTTTTTTTGGGCTGCTCATTAAATAGTTCTTCCTGTGTACGGCAATAGCATTCATCAATGGTGGCGCTAAGATATCGTAAAGCCAGAAATTCTCAACATAAAGAAGGCGTCTCAATTCTCATACCTCTATACGTACTCACTACCGAAGCACGGTAACTAAACTAAATTAGTTACTAGACATTTATCAAGAAAACTCCTGAACACACGAATTAAAAAAAGTTGTTACGGTTTTTCGTAGCATACCGCTAAAATGTTCGTACTATATCGCTACGATATTTGTACCTTAGCGCTACAAAGTTCGTAGCCCTTTGCTACGGAAACCCGTAGCACAATTTTTGTACGTTATTTATCAGGAAAAAAAAATTTGGATTAAAAACCGGTGCTTTAATCCTAATTTGTTTTTTCCTAATAAATTTTCAGTAGGGTACGAATGTACTGGCTTGGAACTAATGACCCCCAAGAGGAAAAGGCGGGGTGTTTTAGATTTGGACACACGAACACTTTTTTTTTGTAAATATACCTTAATTTAGCAAGAATTAACATCTTCTGAATTTAACTTTAAAGTAAAAATGTTGGCACTTCAGGTATTTCTATTTTCGCTTGTTTGCTAAAACATAAATTTTTATTCATGAAAAACTGTGAGGAAAATATCAGAACAGATTTTTTTGCCGTAAATATCCCAACTATTCAACTGTGAAATTAAACTGTGGCTTCCTTTTACTTTTTCAAAGCCTTTGTTTTGCTATGCCATTTAAATTAGTACCTAACATACTAGATAAGGAATTGCAACTTAGTAAATAGCTCGGAAAAAACAATTACAGTTCTTTGTATTTTAATAAACGTAGTACTATGAGAATGATGTAAAATTATAATATTGTTTTGTAGATATCGTATCTTCGAATACGTAGAAAATTAATTAAACTAATGGTGGTTTATTTAACGAAATCTCCTTACGGCTGGTTGATACTTCCCGTGACCCAAGAGCTAGCTTTTAGCTTGGCTAGAGGCTAAACAAAATATTGCAGTACAAGTTGGCGTGCAGTCTTTTGGATTTATTACCAGCTGACAGCAATGGGAAGAAATTTTTCGACGCCATTTTTTGTTTGTTATTTTTGTATACTTGTCAATCTGCCTCAATCTGCCTAGCCTTTACCCAACTATGTTAGGGTTGGCTTCAAGTCTAACCGGATGCAGTTGAATACATGGAGTAGTTAGCAGTATTTTACATGGAGCGACTGCCTATCAGACCTCCACAACCCAGTCAGTAACTGGATAATACGATACCCTCTAAGACTGGCTGGCTGACTTTCGGGCAAAGATCTGGATTTATATACTTATACGATATAATTATGTTTATTTTTTGGTTTTAAATTCACTCAATGTTATTATGTCTATTTTAATCAGGGTTTTACCTACAACCTGCTCCTAGAGTTTTCTGGCGTCCATGTTTATGTATTTTTAATAAAAAATTGGTTGCGCTATAAAAGCATTCTATGTTAAAATAAAGCTAAAGCTAATTGTCGTGGCTCCCGCAGTATACATGAATCGTATCAGTTTATTTGTTTGCTGAAAATAATGACTATCCTCTCAAATAGGTATGTAATTTTTGGAACACTGCCACTGGCCGTAGTCTACATATTTAATGTTTATTGCTACAGTTTCATATCAGATAAACAGTTTCCTGGTAATACAAATGAAAATAATTACTGGTATCGTTGTTCACACTTAATTTATCATGTTGCTAAGATAACTGCGGAAAACCAACCATTCATTTCATTCTGCGTAGCCTTTTCCCAACTATGTTGGGGTCGGTTTCCAGTCTAACCGGATGCAGCTGAATACCAGTATTTTACATGGAGCGATTGCCTATCTGACGTCTACAACCCAGTAGTAACTGGGTACGATACCCCTTGGTAAAACTGGCTCTCAGACTTTCGGGTTTCTGACAACCCGTAACGACTGTCAAAGATTCACGAATGACAGCCGGGACCAACGCGGCCACGGCTCAACGTGCTTTCCCAGGCACGGAGTAGTCTTGACATCTAAACCAACCCTAAATATTAGAAAAATATAGAAGTAACATAATCTTCATACGATGTAACATGACGTATGTAAAACCACTAGCTTTTTTGTTCAGTGTTTGAGCAAAAAGGTTCTCAATAAATGTCAGCCTGTCAAATAGGTGTTTGTTATATAATTTCATAACATCGCAGCTCCGTGAAATTTCATTTTCGATTTACGTCACGGAAGCTGAAGTGGGTCAGTAACTAGTTCACAAAAAGCACATCTACTTAAAACTACGTTATTACGTAGTTTTAAGTAGATGTGCTTTTTAAGCAGATATCCGAGTCTGACTTATTAGTCAGACTCGGATATCTGCTACCCGGCTTGGCAAAAAAATGTATAGAAAATACTGGTTCGGGCTTCCTTTCATTTATGCGGCTGATGGGTTTGAAAATTAAAAACATGCTGTATATAATAGGGTTAAAACACATTAATCCTCGAGAGAGCGGGCTCACGTTGAGTTAAATAATTATGTTTGTGCTGCAAAATGCACTTCATTTTATACTTAACAGTCTTTTTCTTTTCATTTTGTGAACTGGATTTTTTTTTGCGAGTACCTCACGTCAACTGTTGAAGTATAACTTAGCATCTATATTTTCAGCGAGATTGTCTGAAAGGGATACCGCTACCGAGACATAAAGGGCTAAGGAAGGAACATGGATGGGTTTTAGTCAGTAAGAGGCTGACACTTCCTTCCGCTCCACCCAGAGCGGGAGGAGGAACTTGATAATTTCCTACACTTAAAAAAAGCATCTATATTTTGTTAGTAGTTCAACTAGCAGTATAATTTTTCAGAACCCAGAACCTATTGCTCAGCAATAGCGCTTGCAACCACTAGACTAACGAGGCAGCTTCTTGTATACTTTAAAAAAATAGCTACAGCCTATAAGAATTGATATTAAGCTAAATGAGGAGCTTGTGGCTAAGTAATAACAGCCACACAGATCGAATTATCAGGTTAAGCTACGCTTGTCGGGGTTGTTGCGTGGATGGGTGACCATCTTAATATATCGAGACTATTCTGTGCCTCGAAAAGCACGTTAAGCCGTTGGTCCCAGCTGTCATTTTTCTATCTTTGACAGTCGTTACGGGTAATCAGAAGGCCGAAATTCTGACAGCCAGTCTTACAAAGGGGTACGTATTACCCAGTTTCTGACTGGGTTGTGGTGGTCAGAACAGGTAGGCAGTTGCTTCGTGTAATATACTAGTATTTAGCTGCATCTGGTTAGACTGGAAGCTGACCCCAACACAGTTGGGAAGAAGCTAGGCAGATTTATTGATTAAGCTAAATGAACACCAGAAACTAGTTGCTATTAACAACACTGTATACAACAACCGTTTAACAAAGCGTGGTACCTGGTTGGCAATTATGACAATTACTGACTACCGTTGGACCCACTAGTTATTAAGTAGGTACTCTACCGTTTAAGAACCGAAACACAGCTATATTATATTGAAATGAAACTACTACAGACGTGGGACTGCTACTTTACAGCGATTGAGGTTTCGAACGGACTCAACAAGCGCAGCGAAGTGCTAGAAAGCTGCACAGTCTGTTGTTAAAAGTTAAATAAATCGTGGATTGGTCCGGTAAAGTTTTCTTCTCAGGTAGCTTATATACTTCACGGAAATGTTAGAGGTTTTATTTTATAAGCATAAAACTGACGCAATCTGCTATACTATGTTGCGGTTGGCTTCCGGTCTAACCAGGTTCAGCTGAAAATCAGTAATTTATACAGAGCAACAGCGTATCTGACATCGACAGCCAATTTACTATAGGAAACATTATACCTCATGATATGACTGGCTATCAGACTTTCGTGCTTCTAACTACCCGCAACTGCTGTCAAAGATCTACGAATGACACTCGAGACCAACGGCTTTACGTGCTTTCCGAGGGATGGAGGGACTTTGATACTGGATGGTTACCCATCCACGAACTGACCGCGCCAAGCGTAGCTTAACCTTCGATCAACCTGTGCGGCTTTTATTATTTATCCACGCATAAAACCGATTGTGAAACAAACATGTGTCACGAGTTCTAGGTTAGTAAGTCGCTTCAATAGCCATCGGCACTTTCGATGTCAATCATAGCGTGACAATGTCTGTTATTAATATATTCGATACCATCTATCAATACTGCTTGACACACAAAGTGGAGTTGGATCACTAAGTTGAGGTTTCACCCACATTTAGAACTCACTCTTACTAAATAGGTCTAGACTCTTATTAAAATTTCAGCTATAATTCCAATAGAAATTTGTCATAATTACTGTAGTACAAAGTGGTCGTAATTGTATCAGTCAGGCACTCAAACTTCGTTAGACTTTGTCAAGTAAAGATTTACTTCAGTTTCCTTAAGGAAGTTGCCAACGGCAGCCTGGGGCAAAATTGGCAATTTATCACGATAAATAGCTACAATCTCACGCTGTACATCACTATCACAAAACAGCGAATTGTTGATATAAAACCACGTTTCTCTTTAAAGCTTGTCGGAGACATTGTATTCAACTGATAGTAATCCAAGACGTGACCTTAATACTAGCGCTTATCTCAAAGATGCCTATTCACCTTTTCTTGAAAATTATTCTAGCGTTCTAGACGCAACGAATTCCCCTTGTGAGCAGTCCTTTAATGAATGATAAGGCAAACTGTTTTGTTCGGAGAAACGGATTATTGGCAATGTGAAGACGAAATCGAACGGAATTTGGCCTAGGATGTGGAAATCCTGTAGTGTAGTGGGTTAAGTATTATTTAACACAATCTCTGCGCTACGTTGTGCTTCGTAAAATGCTATAACTAGGGTCTCTTTCTGGGTAAGTGGGATTGTCCGAAATAGTTGCCGCTACCCCGGAACATAAAGGGCTAAGGAAGGAACATGGATGGGTTTTAGCCAGTAAGAGTCTGACACTCCCTTCCGCTCCACCCAGAGCGGGAGAAGTCATTAGATTATTTCCCACCCTCAAAAAAAAAGGAAAAAAAAGTGTTTCTTTATGGGTGAAAATCCTTTCCGGGGAACGTAGGAACGTGGATTTTTGGTATAATTATTTGAGTCTAAAAGTTAATGAATTTATATATGATTATTAAACATGTCATTGATTCAACTAGGCTGAGAATAAACGACAAAATTACATAAGATAGTCCTCCAAAGCGACTGATCTTTTCCATTTTCTAGTGCTTTAGCTGGAACGAAGAAATCGTTACAAACTCTCCAGCAGCACAGCGGTCGGTTCATTAAAAAAACTTAATTCTATACGATAGTATGTAAAATAATTTTAGTTACGCAAAACAAAACATTGATTAAAATTGTTCGCCGTTTCTCAGCTGGCATACGCTAATATACCAACATTTCTAAGGACATGTCGAACTAATTTGTTGTTCAATGGATCAATAGCAACTATTTTGTCGCTCCACGATCAGTATAAATTGTTTTTTCTTACAAAAAGCGCAAGCACTATACAGAGCTCAAACCCGAAGAAGCAAAAAAAAAAACTACAAAGAAATTCAGAATTCTCATCAACAATGTAATTTTTCATTCAATACGAATTTAAAACTGCACGAATATCACGATAGACAGCCTTAATAATCGATACACTACTAAGAATACAACGATTGAAATCTAGAACGAAGTTATTACAGACCTCGTAAATCTGTCATATTTCATATGTGATTGGCCATTATAATAATTATAAGATACACTGGCAGCTCGATCTATACCAAGAGAATACTAGATTAAGGAAAGTGTTGGGTTCGAAAAGTACCTACCTATATTGGATCTACCTTATAAGTACATGTAATAGTAAGGTATTGATAAAAGGGGAGCACTTACAAAACTAGGCCAAGAATATAGGATTTCGGAACTATTTCGTGAAAGTTCGGGTAAAAGTTAAGTTTCAATGCTCGTGTTTTATTTTGTGGTGAAGCTACGTCATCCATAAAGTCGAAGGGAAGTTGTTGGCCGATGAGTTGTGTTATAAGTACCAATACATTATACAATGTATTACTACTACGTATTACTACTTAGATGGGAATTTTTATATTTTTTGATTGAATAATAGAATCTTATACAGTTACGCCACATAAGTATCATCTGTGTGGTCCAAGTGGTTTATTCAACGAAATTTTCGACGGCTTGTTGACACACGACACTATCCGTGACCCAAGCGATGGCTTTTACCTTGGTCGGAGGTCATGCATTGCCATACAACGTGGCAATGCGAGAGCCTCGTGGGTACATTATCTGTCGACAGCGTTGCGGAGAAAATTTCCGACGCCATTTCTTAGTGTGTTAATAGTTTTAGTTAGGTAATGTTATTATATTTTTATTATAATAGTTTGTTAGTTAATTCAGTATATTCAGTGCATACATCTTTATCGCCTTTAACAAATTCATAAACGTGTCATCTCTACGCAAAACGTGATAGAATAAACCAATTAATTAACTTTAGTAAAATACTCAGGTATAATTATGATAGGAACACATCATCAGTCACACGCGACGCCAGCGTAAATGGGACAAGGTTTCAAAACAAAAAAACAGAATCTGTATAAAAGAATAAAAAAAACAAAAAATTGTATAAAATAACGAAAAAGGTTTAGACCGACTGCGTAAAATACCGAAACCTCAAAAAATATACTTCTTTGTAACACTTTGTTTTGTAAATGTTGCTTCATAAAATAAACATACATTTCAGGTGACAAAATAGGCTGAAGGGGCGTTAACAATTTTGTAACAAAGTTTAAATCCACAGAAGACTTGTCTCCCTGCCATACTCAAAGCGGATCTTGACAGTAAAGCCTCGCTAACAACACTGTGTAAAAGAATTTTCGTATTTTATGAAGGACTTCGCACAAAAGTTTACTTATCGTGTGGATTTGGTTAGATTTTTATTTTGAAAATAGAATTTTTAGAGGTCTTATCGCAGCTTAGGGCTAAGACTTATGAAACTGAACGCAATTATCACATCTAAAGCACGTTCAAGAGTAGATATCAATGTCATCTTATTTGCGGAAAATTGATACTTACAGCTCTGAACGATCCACAACCTATAACTCGTAGGTCAGGGCCTTTACCTTTGGACCACCATTACTCTTTACTACTGATACTAACTAAAATATGGTTTCTTCTTTTTCAGAGGCGAGTGAATAAAACAACATTGTATTACGAATCAAAAAATATGTTTGGTAAGTGATAAATTGTTTTTTATCTAATTTATTCGTATTTCACCAGCCAAACAGTTCGTCCGGCCAAGAGACTTTACCACGCAATTAACAAAAAAATCATCATAATTTACATAAATAATCATATAATTAATAGTTATTGTCATGATAACACAATGTCAGAAAGATTATTGATGTTAATGTTAATTTGTGTAACGACGGCATTATTATCGTTTGAATACATTACATTCTAAGTTGCCCTGGCTATGGCAATGTCCTTTCAATGTCAAATATGATAGTAGGGGACGATCCTATACTTATAGATCAATAATCAGGTAGATTATAACATAAGGGGCTAAGGAAGGAACACGGTTGGATTTTAGTCAGTAAAAGCCTTTCATCCAATGACTGCTCCCGCTCTGGGTGGAGCGGAAGGGAGTGTCAGACTCTTACTGACTAAAACCCATCCATGTTCCTTCCGTAGCCCTTTATGTTCCGGGGTAGCGGTAACCCTTTCGGACAATCCCGCTTAAGTCAGTAAAAGCCTGAGACTTCCTTCCGCTCGACCTAGAACGGGAGGAGTCATTTGATGATATCTCACCCTCAAACAAAAAAAGGTAGTTTATAAATACGTATCAATCAATCTGCCTAGCCTTTTCCCAATTATGTTGGGGTTGGCTTTCAGTCTAACCGGATGCAGCTGAATACCAGTATTTTACATGGAGCAACTGCCTATCTGACCTCCACAACCCAGTAACATGGTAATACGATAACTTTTGGTAAAACTGGTTTTAAGACTTTCGGGCTTCTGACGACCCGTAACGACTGTCAAGGCTACATGAATGACAGCCGGGACCAACAGTTTAACGTGCTATCCGAAGCACGGAGGAGTCTCGGTATTAAAGATACATACACGGACCAACCCCGGTAAGCGTAGCTTCACCTGATGGATCGAACCTTGTGGCTGACATTGAGCTCCTTATAAATACGCATATAAAATAATTATTACGTTAGTAGAGAAGCAGGAACACCCAAAAAAATATTTTTAAGACATTTCTTCAACTAAACACCCAAGAAAATTATTGTCATATGAATAAAGAATAAAAAAGCTCATTTTTAAACGCATTGTTTAAAGAACAGTTATAATGAAACAATTTCAAGATTTGTAGTTCCATCGGATAATATGAACCTTATAATGCAGTAGCCCACAGAAATTTAGACGATGAAGATACAGAATAACAAAATGTAACATAAAATAGTCAGCAGACCTAATACCTACATGGCAAAAAAATGTTTATAGTATGATGGGTATTGGTGTTAAATTATAACACAGTGTGTTACTTGTAGGCGTAACCTGTCTTAATCCGTCTTCGCAAACCCAAGGTGTAAATAGAAAGGCTTTCTGTATACGTAAAATCCATCTGGAAGGTTTATTCTTTCTATATTTTAAATCAACAATAGTAATATCTTCTTCGATTTCTTATTGGCTAACTGACCATCCATTAAAAGCTCTTCACGCTTGAAGGCTTTTCTATAAAAAGAGAAAATGGTTTCTTAGTAAGCGAAAGCTATTTCGGTTCGATATCTACGGTTCACATGACTTTGAGAGTTAAATTACTTATCTGATGAAATCTTTTTAGTATTAATATGTATAAATAACACCATGTTGTACTTATGTTCACAAATAAAGATTGATTTGATTTGATTTGATTTTTATTTCTTCGAGTTTTATATTATACTAGCTGATCCCACAGAAGTTATCTTTTTCACAATAATTCGTGCAAAGTTCTCTTCTATTCTCTAAATTCTTAGAAGAAAAGGACGTACATACTAAATATTTCCCTCAAATTTGAAATTTTACAGCAAAAATTTGCCACTTTCTCTTTCCACATATACCTATTTTTTTATATTACGAACAGCACTTCATTTTTATTCTGGGCGAATACAGTTAGAAACTCACCCAAGACTGGTTAAAAATTTCTATCATAGAGTGTTTTAATCACTATGGTTTCGAAGTTTTACGTACTTAATCGTACATTAAATTTTATTGAAGAATTGGAAGAAATGAAAATCACCAAGTAAGATAATGTTAATAAAAAATTAATGGCTTTTCACCCTAGATAATTGGTTTATTTCTAGACGGAAATATAGAATTAAGGAAAAGAATCGAGATTATTTTTAGTAGTAAGACCTTAAGATGCTAGAGTTTTTTTACTGCTGCAAGAGTGTGAATTTAGATGAAAATATCAGTACATGGTGACATTTTTTTTATCAATAGATAAAATTGGAATTGTAAATCTTTAAATAAAACGTAGCTCTTACATGAGTTTTGAATTGGATTTCAAGTTATCATAAACCCTTTGTTTTATTTTCAAGCAATCTTATCGAAAGTAATTGTCATAATTAAAATCGTCAACCTCATTTAAACCATCCCCTAAAAATAAAAACAACAAAATAGTACTTACATTTTTCATTTAAAAACATAAGTCCGTTCCGGTACCAGGCTACCATAACATTCAAAGAGCACTACCACGTTTATTCACTGCACTCCACACGACAATGTTCGGTCGAACGAGGCGAATTATAATAGGGGTATGTATCTACCGCGGAACGATGTTACCTCGACAAGAGGCTGCGTGGTACTGAGTAAGGAGCGGACCGGAGCGCACTGACGTATACGTCACTTTGGGCCGCGGATGCCATACACTGCGTACAACTTGAACTTGCATTAACTGGTAGCAGTAGAAGACTTCTGTTGAAATCCTTTGGTTTCTATGTATAATGAGTATTGGAAGTTTGGAACGTCTTAAGCTGTGAAACTCTGCCTTAATGTCTATGGTTCGCGAACATTATTTATAGATTTCTGTTGTTTTACGTAAAAGGACAGCTGCTAATGAAATTAAAACCTCATTCACGTTGATGAACTTTGTTCGTTAGGAGTTATTTTTGAAGGTGGATGAATACAGTTACTCTCCATTTAATGATTTATTTTCATCTATAGTTTAGAGATGCCTGTTTCATGTTTCCCCATACCTACCTATAAAGGTTTGTAACAGAAGGCAACTATAACTCTATAATCTTCTTTGGTAAACTGGGAATGTGCGATAGTAAACCTTGGCCTAATCCTTCGCAGTTCTCAAGCGGTGTGTTATGTTATAATACATTGCAGGTGTATTATGTAGGATATCGTATCTATTTCGTATGTGTCAAGCAGTGTACACGGACTAAGATTGAATGGTGACTTGGCAGCGACGGCCGGGGCGTCATTTGAATAAGCAAAGCAAACGGAAGTTTCCGCACGCATATTTTTTTTGCAGAAATCGAAATGTTTTTTTTTGTAGCTTCTTCTTAGCGTGTCGATGGCAATCTATTTCTAATCTATCAATTTTTGTAGCTGACTATCAAGGTTTCTTGGTGAGATTAGGTGAAGATGTTTTAATTAAAGGCAAACCTTTGAATTTTGAAATTTTTATCCTTTTCTTTTTAACCATGGCGAGAATAATGAAGGGTGTTCTACTTTCGCCCACTTTTAAAAATCTTACTTCCAGTTATTTTTGTTCAGGTTATTTTAACTATAATGAAAAGTACAGCTTTGTATTTAGCAGAGAAATTTACAATCCGCCGTAGGCTAATTTATTTGTACTTTATTTAAGATGTAAGCTATTTATTTAGCCTGACCTTGCTACCCTTTTAGTTACGGCCAAAAATACTCCGGTAAATTCTAAGTTAATTTTAAGCCGAAGTAGGAAAGATTAGTACGCCGAAATTTGAAATAATTTCTCTTTACATTATGCTTAACTCAGAACACTGAGTTAAAGGGAAGAGCTGGAAGGCTGGTGCTATCTTAAATAAATATTTTTACACAACGAAACAGTTGTGATATGTATATTCATTAGATTTGTTATTAGTCAGTGGACCAACCGAGTGTTATATACAGGATGAAATTGATTGAATTCATTGGCAAAAAAAATAAGGGGCCATTCTACTCATCACTATGAACAACATTTACTATTGGGACAAACCTGAAATCGAAAAAATAAAAATCAGCTGTTTCGTACAGACGCCAGCACATCAAGCTATCCCTAACTGTCAAATTTTCTCAATTAAAAATTAACCTTATGTCTTTGCAATAAAGTTGAAATACTATCAAAGAAATCTGACAGATTGTGGTAACTTGATGTGCTGGCCTCTGTACATTACGCTCGCATAACTTGTCAAAATGTAGGGGAACAACTTTTTTTTTTGCAGTTTCAGGTGTGTTCTCATAGTAAAAGTTGTTTATAATGATGAGTACAATGACCTCTTAAAGTATTGCCCATGAATTCAATTTCACCCTGTATAATTCGAAGCCATACCGAGCTCTTTCAGTACGTACGCAATAGTTTGATAATGGTTCATAAAACTATACCTATGTACGGGCTAAGTAATAAACTGCTCTAAATTCTGTAGGTAATGTTAAGAGCTCGCCACCACTAACCTAAAAATTAGTGTACTTAGCATAATGTAAGGGCCGCGTAAACTTGAGTACATTCACTTTGGTCACGCTCCGTTCTCCTCACTCGCTTGTCACATCTTCCTCTTATGTAATTAACTACAGATAATTTTCCTCAAAACAGAAAGAGCTTTTGTAAACGCAGACATTTCTATGTATGTTCCCGCTTATCTTTGTTACAAGGTAAGCCGGGCTTCGAGTGAGAAAAGTACGTCTCTCGGTATTTTTGCGGGAATAGTCACAATTCTGTTTCAAGAATTTTGTTTTACTTAGATTCTGCTGCTAGTAAACTGTGCTGAATTCCGAGCAAGAAACGTTATTTCAGCTAGATTCACGCTTATCTTTCTTCATTTGTCTCTTAATCCATTTAGATTTTGTTTGCGAAGCAGTATTTTTATCTTATTCAACAGGTAAAATATTAGAACCGAATTCTTATTTTGAAACGAAATATCATAGTCAGCAGTTTTATATAGCTGGTTACAATCTTCAGGAGTATTTTAAAGTTATCTCCAGGACCGGTCGTAAAATCTTGGAATCCAACAACATACTCCCGAGATTTCCAATTTCGTCTTTATAGATCTTTGTAATCTCTAAAAAAAGGTATCAACCGTGCTCGAATAAATAGTAAAATTATCCTTTGTCACATAATTTTTGGAATTAAAAATGTCGGTAACCTAAATTTTTTTGCATTCTTTTCGTCACAAATCCTTTTGATAAAATTAATAAAACGCCCTGGGGCATGAAAATTCTTGATTCAAATGAATGAAGGCGAACAGGAAATTACACATTTTAATTTATTTCTCCCCTTTCTTTCTGACTCTTTATTCGTATATTTTTGTTCAGTTTTCAAAAGTTTTCAGCACAAGTTAATAGTAGCACCAAACGTATCAATAAAGGGATAGTAACAGTACACACAGACAATAATGCTGGCTGGCTGCACACATCTAAAGGAACAATAATGAGCGCAAAAGCAATTTAGGTGGCAGTAACTGTATGACTGTGAAGGTGACTAAAATGACGTGACGCTCGATTCTAGCTCTAGTTCAAACGACGGTATGTAACGATTGATAATATAGAATTTAATGACATAAGGTATAGTGCTGTAAGTGTCTATAGGTACTATTATTCTCTGCTAAATGTCGCACGTTTTTGTGTTCTTTTTTCGTTTCAAATTTTGAAATCGGTAAATGAGTCAACTCTAGGAAATGATATATTAGATTTTATGAAAAACAAACCAGTAATTAGACCTATATTCTTATATCATAAATCCAACTCTTGTTGTTGTGTTGTAGTTGTTGTGAGGGTAAAAATATCGCTTTTTTTTATTCCAAGCTAACTTGTCCCAACGCTGGGCAAAAGTCTCTCCTTTGCTTTGGAAGAGACTTCGACGTACCGTTTGCTAAAAATAAATTCAATTACAATTAAAATTATAAAACATAAGCTAACAAATAAATTATACAGCGGCCTCTAATTAGAACAATTGTCTGGAGAGAACGCTAAGCAAACAAGGGATAAAGGGTACTCCAGAAATGCTTCAAGCATCGGCTATTTTGATTAAGTTGAGCATGTAAAATTAATTTTCCATGACCCATCACGGACCTAAAGGATACAACATTTATTTTCCTGATGTTTGTCGAAACTTCACCTTTTGGGACTTTTCATCAGCTCGGGTTGAAAAAGGTTGGTCAAACTGTGTGAGCTTTTATAATCTAATTGTTGTTGAACATTTTACGTGGCGTAAAATTTTAGTGATTGATTTTATTTTACTTTATAAATTTTATTATTGTTCAAAAAATGTTTAGGGGATATATGCAACGTAACGGACGCAGTGTGAGAAAGGCACTACAGCAGATAATTTAAAAAATTTGGACGAGACTATTCGTTATAATATATTAAATGTGATGATCGTATTTGTTATGACATAGTATTTTCGAGAATATGAGAAATACGACCATCTCAATTAATATATTATAACAAATATTTACGTTAAAAAAGTTTAAATTATTTATAGTGTCCGCTTCACACCGCGATTCTCTCATCTTTTTTGCTTCGCTCTTGTATGCTCGCTTTTTTTCTTTATTGAGCAATCTTTTTCACGTACCAGTAGTAAATAATTGTAGTCGTCATTTCTACTTTATTTTATTTAAATAAAAGATAGCTTCACCTTAACATTCTTCATTGTGGAATCGAATAATAATTGTTTGTAATGTTCCATGGCTTCCACGATGGGAGTATTTATTGATCGCCACGTTTGTTGACTCTCAAATTACACTATTTTCTCAACCAGAATATCGCAACATTTAAATGCAATACACAATGTAGGCAACATAGCTTTAATCTTCCGTGACAATTGTTTCAGTAGGAAGTAGTTGCAGACAGAGCCGTTTACACTGGCTTCTTCGTTATTTTACGTGTATTTGACGTCACTGACTTTCATAGATGCAAGTTCTGCTAATCATTTTCTACACTACATTGTTGATAACAGTAGTAGTTAATTATTTTGTTTCTTAATTCCAAAATCACTTGTTTGAAGTATGCTGAAAGCGGTACTTTGTAGAGTCAGCTCCTAAAAAGGAAAATTTCCTATGCATATTTGGTGAAACCTTGACTGACATCCTGAATACTCGATAATATGTATGCAGCCAAACATCCGAAAGTCAGACAACCAGTCTTACCAAAGGGGGATAGATAAGCAGTCGCTCCGTATATAATACTGATATTCAGCTGCATTGATAGGAGAAGCCGACCCTTACATTGATAGGAAAAGGCTAGGTAAATGATGATGAAATTTTTTCGAATTAAATACTAAATAAAACTAACAAGAACCGCTTTATTCTAACAAAACTATCACCAGCAATTGAAGAAAGAATCACAGCAGTTTTCTCGAGAATACCAGTTTAACAACAATAAAAAGGCAATAAACGTTTGTCTGTGTTACAGAACAGCTGACCATAAGTAGCAATTCACGCAAATAGTAACCGTATACTGTAAAACAAGGGGATACTATACGTCTTGGGGGAAAAAAGGCCGCGAATTTATTTGTAGGTAGTGACAGAGGACCGAATAAATAGGGATGGTGAGTGATGAATAGGACGAGGGCAGTTGTTTTTTGTTAAGGCAATTATTTTCGAATATAATAAAAATAATAACATGTTGTGTTGGTTGAGCCACCCAAAATGTGTCTTGGTTAACTAACAACAATGGTAAAATGTAACTTTTTACAAGGATGAATATAAAAAGTGTGTTCCTTTATGTGTATGTACTACTTAGTTGTTATTCTTAGTGTTTGTTGTCATGTTCATGTTCTTATGCAATAAGTTGATTAAGTTTTCAGTATCTTGTCTGTGGTCCATCCATTGCCAACATACTAATTGTCAATGGTTTTAACGTTTCTGAATACGAGGTTTTTTTGCTTTGCTCACCCGAGCAGTTTTAGTTTACTTTTTTTTAGAAATGTGCGTTTTGTTTGTGCAGAATAAACATTTTTTCTTTCTTTCGAGTAGTCTGTCTGAAATAAATGAAATTCGAAGACGTGTGACATCTACCTACTCACTCCCTCTCAAAGAGTGGCTTTTGTCCCAACACTAGAGAACATTAAATGCTGATTATGCCACGACCATTTCATTCGCATACTTAGATAGGTAAAGGCTGTAAGTGTGTGAGCTTTTGTATTTCAGGCAAAAAGGGCATATTATAACCAAAGTAGCAAATTGATTACATAACTCATACAATTCGACTCTTTGTCGATATATCCAAATAGGTAGCTGCAGGACACCGAACCTTTGAAACTTAACACCACGCAACAAAACGAGTCTGTAAATTTCAGATTGAAATGTGTTGTAAAACTTTAGTTCACGAGCTCGGAACGCGATAGTTGGTTCTTTCAACGTACTGTTGCTACATGTTGTATATTCTTTAAAAAAATGTATTTTTGCTATTGTAAATGGGACTCAAAATCAAGTAAATTATGGTTTTATATCAATATAAACTCCTGATTCATTTGCACTACGAAGAATAGACAAGAAAGTGGGAACAGAAAACAATCCGCTGAGAAAACACTTTAAAGAAAGAAGTGTAGTGATCACCGACACTCTTTACGCAAACATTGCCAACGCTACAATTCTCATTCCTTTCGCGGATTCTTTGCCTTTTTTTTTTTTTTTTTTTGAGGCTGGGAAATCATCCAATGACTGCTCCCGCTCTGGGTGAAGTGGAAGGGAGTGTCAGACTCTTACTGACTAAAACCCATCCATGTTCCTTCCGTAGCCCTTTATGTTCCGGGGTAGCGGTAACCCTTTCGGACAATCCCGCTTACCCGGCAGGCTTGGCCCTGAGGGGCCCCTTCATATGCTGACATCTCTTTGAGGCGCGCGTGGAACATATACGCGCCGTACGGCACGGGTCTGGTGCTGATCGGACGGTGAGTCACCCATTACTCACCGTCCGCAGGCCCGCGCCTACGGTGGCCGGGAGTCGTCACGTGGCTCCCGACGCCCGGAGCGTCTCCCGCGGCGGCTGGGACGGGAGGACCTTTCTCTCTCCCATCCCGCCACCTCCTTCGCGAGCATGACTTTTTCGCAGAAGGAGGTGACTGCCTCCCACTCCCTCTCGCCCCGGACCATGGCTTGCACCAGGGCCGGGCGCGAGAGGTCGCCGCCGCCGATCGCCTCTACGAGGACACGGCGGTGCTCCGCCCAAGCGGGGCAGGTTTGCACCGTGTGCTCTACCGTGTCCTCTGGGCGATCCTCGCAGTGGTGACACCCGGGCGTTTCCTCCCGCCTGATGATGTGCAGGAACCTCCCGAAACATCCATGTCCGGTGAGGACCTGCGTCAGGCGGAAGGTGAGGGCGCCGTGACGCCTCTCTAGCCACTCCTCAAAGAGGGGCCTTACCGCCACTATCGTGGCGTGCCCTGCGGATTCTTTGCCTAAGCCTGCAATTTTTCATTTTCACTTGCCGGCTTGAAGACAGCTTAACTTTTCTGGGGACACCTCTATTGTTATCTCTTGGCGGTTTGCGTTGGCTACCATTGCTGATCCTGAAAAGGAAACGTAGAATAATGACCAAATTTGTGCTCAAATGTTTCCGCATTTTTTTTTCAAATATTTGTGTGCTTTACACGTACATAAAATAACGACTAAATATATTTATGTACAGTCAGAATTAAAATAAACTATTTATAAATAACTTTATAGATCTAATTCATTAATCCAATAAAAATATTAAATCAGAGAAATATACTTCAAACTAATTCACACGTTGTCGTGGTCAAAAAATTGTATGTGTTTGTTGTTATATTATTATCGTATTTGAATTTACGGGCAATTTATGTAGGTTTCCTATTGGCTTAATAATTAATTTCCCTGACTTTATTTCAAACATACGATGTGCATTCATATGTAAGTATAATTTGAACCCGGCAACCATGATCTGAGAAACATGTGAATTGAACTATACAAAGGGCTGACCGACCAGTTATTAGTGTTAATAAGATGTATGTTTGGACTTCAATGTCTAACTAATAATAATGGGCTAAGGAGGTGCTGTTGTAAATTGATTACTCATTCAATCGTGATCTAACGCTTTGATCGGCCACCGTTTATACAGACAAGCAATTAAATCGTGTAATTGGTGATCACTTAAATTAATTGATTGATAGTCTTGCGCCTTACCGCAGTTAGGGAAGCTAGAGTAACTCTACGGCCCGTTGGCTATATAAGTTACTGGCCGTTAAAGGTTTTTGTAAAGACTCGTGTGTCTTTACGAGTAATAGATTTTATTACAGAAATCAATGATATTTTTCGGCCTAAATGTAAAAAGAGTGTCCTGTCAAATCTTTAGTTTCGTCCTATTATTCTATTTTAGAAGTCTAATAATAACCTAAATAACAATCCTTGTTATTGTCTGCGGTAGGAATAAAACGTATTTTTTTTATGTGTTTATTTTTAAGGAGCCTGCCTGTTCCTTCAAATTTTAAAATTTAGCATTTTTTTTTAATAATTTATAATAAAAAGTTCTTATAATTTACGCGCCAATCACTACGTTCAATTATTAAGCTTCGCCCATTTGCTTCTAACGAAGTAGTATTTTTTTAATGAATTAACGAGATAAAACATAATTATTATCTAGTGCTTGTATTCGCTTTATACAAATACTAGATAATATACTACAAGGCTATGCAAGATATTGCATTAGCCAGGCCAATTGTTTGCTGCACTTTTTAGAATGCTTATCGCACGTTTATATTACAAGTTATAATTCATTATTCATAATATATCTACAAACTCTCAAAGGGTGATCATATATCGACAAAAGGCGATAGGGCAATAACTGTCCGTGATAGAAGTACTTTCTTATTTATGGGTCGGTAAGGGTAAAGTTTTCACTACATAATCCAATCAGCAACAGTTTTTCGTTGGTCAATTTGTTTAAAAAGAATTACTATCTTAATATCATATACCTACATTCAACGTTAAGCCTTTCTTTTTCGTGCGGTTAGTTTTTAACCTGGTGTCAGAGTTTTTATGCTCCCCATGGACCTCTGACTTAGGTTCACATGCTGTTGAGAAATTTCTCTCAGACATGCTGGTTTCCTCACGATATTTTCCTTCACCGATTTTTAAGCAAGTGATAATTACACAATACGCACATGAATCCGTAAAATCAGCGTTGCGTATATTCGAACTCGAGACCTATGACTTGGCAGTCCGACGGTCACACCACTAGGCATTCACTGCTGTACGTTGAACGTTATGATGCTTCTTACTTGCTCCGTATAATCTGTGTTGCAAATTACTCGAATAAAATGGATTGCAGACTATATGCACGGTCTTCACCTACGCAGGACATGCAGCTGGAATGAGAATGCTAAGAGAGACGCGTGGTGTTACTTTATACCAATCGATAAAATAAGAAATGAGTATATAAGAAAAAGTCTGAAAGTGCCACCGGTGACTGAAATGTTGTGTGAAAATCGGTTGTCAAGGTATGCGGAGGAATGAGGAAAATGTCGTCAGGAAAGTTTTAACTACCAAACCAATGATTTAAATAGGTACTTTTCTAGTCATATTTTTTTTTCACACATTCCATGTTTCGTTCTTTTGGTTTTCCCATACTAGTCTATACGAGTAATGAGATGGCTGGAAAAGGAGACACTACCAAGATGTCGATTAGAAAAGTATAGAAGAAAAAAACATGTTGCGAATGACCCCATGAAAATTGGGGTAGGGAGAGAATGATGATAATCCTTAATCACTGTCTTTTTACATAACCGTTTTTCAATATCCGTTATAAATCTTCACATTGCCGAATTGTTGAAGGAAGGACTGCTCAAACATAAGTTGTCGTCCAAGATTGACGGATTACGAAGAAATATCTGTAACCAACGGTTTATTTTTCAAAGTTTTCTTATGTACTGTAGCTCATATTTCAAGTTGGGGCAACAATACCGTTCTCATTCTATTTGTTTGTGGCCGTTTGTGTCGTGTTTTTTTTAAACAAGAACGTATTTTTGTAACGTTTATTCATATTTTCCATGAGATTAAGGAATGCTGAAGGTGTTGTATCCAAAGCTTTGAAATTAAAAAATATAATATGCAGGCTTTATTAGATACATGACTTTGTAACTGTCTGGCAGTTTTGAGTAATTTGCTTTTCGGTTTAGAGGAAACAAAAATATTTTTGATTTTGAAAGTCGTTACGGAAATCGAAATGCTTTGAAAGAAAAAGAAAGAATATATTTCATTCATCATCATTATCACTCTATAGCAGTCCACTACTGAACATAGGCCTCTCCAGTTGCAAGCTATTCAGCTCGATTCTCGGCAACTCCAGCTACCCTTTTTTTTTTTTTAAGGCTGGGAAATCATCCAATGGCTGCTCCCTCTCTGGGTGGAGCGGAAGGGAGTGTCAGACTCTTACTGACTAAAACCCATCCATGTTCCTTCCGTAGCCCTTTATGTTCCGGGGTAGCGGTAACCCTTTCGGACAATCCCGCTTACCCGGCAGGCTTGGCCCTGGCCATATGCTGACATCTCTTTGAAGCGCGCGTTTAACTCCAGCTACCCTGCGAAGATCGTCGCTCCACTTGGCCCAAGGGCGCCCGACCTTACGCAGTAACGCAGTTTGGCAGGTTAAAAAAAAGGTGTAAAGTGTATGGTCCAAATAAATTATTTATTTATTTATTTTATTTTTTTACGTTTGCTGATTCACGGTCTCCACTCAGAAACACCTCTACCCCAAAGGTCATCGGCTAAATTTATTTATATGCGGCAAACATACCTAACGTAAAGAAAGAACACAAACAAAAGAGAACCAGTTAAAAAAAAAACACGAAACAAAATACACAAAACGGTCATTGCTCAGCATACTGCTGATTGACTGATTTCAGCCGGTGAGATGACGTCAAACAGTGCAGCATAATTATGAGATAAAAATAAGAAAACTATTGATTAGATTTGCACGTGTCTAGTTGCTCGTCTCATTCTTTCGCACATCTGTGTATAACTGTTCTGTTAAACGAAGTCATAAATACCTTTACTAAAAATATTATATTACATCATAAAAGCTGGGTCTAGTTTTTCAATAAAGATAAATTATTTTTGCTTCTGAAACCTGAACTGGTTCTAGATATTTCTGTACAATGGAAGAATTTAATATCATTGTTTTTCATACATTTTCCTTTCGTTCTCCTGGTAATTCTATATAAACTATTTTTTGCAAAAAACATACCGAATAATAATACATACCTACTTATTCTTTTCTATTTTTAGATTTTACATGGAAGTAAAGAATTTCGAAATTCTATTTAGTTAGTGCGTCAGAGCCATTTGTATAAAGGTATTTTATTTATGCTTTTGAACTCAAAACTAATGTTTATAATAAAAATAAGTAAGACCAGTAGCTAATGCCTCAGGCAGAATTCCGCCTTTGTACGGTATAATTATTGTACTTGTGCAAAAAGTTTTAATAAAATATAAATAAACTAGCTCACCCGCGCTTCGTCTGCGTCACCTCAGAGAGAATTGGTTTAGATATCACACAAGTTATTGATTGAAATCAAGTGATATCAAGGACAATTTTGCTCACATTTAAATACTTCTTATATATAGCTATGTTTGCGTGATGTTATATAGCCTATTACCTTCCTCGATAAATAGACTATCCAACACAAATATTACAATAATTTTTCAATTCCAACCAGTAGTTCTTGAGATTAGCGCGTTCAAACAAACAAATAAACTCTTAAGCTTTATAATATTAGTATAGATAATACCAACGATTATGAACATTATTTGAATATACCATAACCACCAATTAGCATAACTGAACTGATAGTCAAGCGGGAACCATCAATACTATTAGCATAATTCTTACCTCAATTGACTGAACTCGTTCTATTAAACAGAACCTAAACATAATAGGGATGATGCCTAGGTAAAAAAAATAAGAATTTATATTTAGTCCGTCAATCAGATAATAATAAATATTTGACACGTATTTTTTGTTTTATAATAATAATAGAAAATGACTTCGTTAAAAAAGCATACAATTTTGGGAGTGGGGCTCGCTACGTCAAAAGTACGTATAAAAACTATATTGTGACGTCATGCAACATTTTAACTCATTATATAGAAGTAATCCTTGGAATACGTAAAAAAATAAAAAATACCTGTCCAATATTTTTTATAGCGGACTAAATAAAAAAATTATTCATCATCCCTATTGACGAAATTATTGTGTACTGTAGAAGGTTGAAGACCTTCTACTGAGGGAGCTCAAATGGTAGAGCGTGTAATTTGTGTTTATTGGTTTTTTCTACGCTACGAATGCAAACACACAGGACGAGGAACACCACATACTCGTATATTATAATGAATACATCTGCCAAGCCCCGCGGCCCGAGGCGAACTGTCACTTGTACAGAAAACAATCCACTCGTTTAAATATAATTTAAAGGTTCGAATGCCGTCAGATTATTACCAGTCATGTTCCACATGGTTTCACTCAGGCTCTACAGTCCTACAGTTACACCTCAACCTATCTCTTTGTGAAGTACAGTAAAATGGTGATGTGTAAAATGTGTCTTTCTAGTTCGTAAATTAAAATAGACACTGTCTTATGAAACAGTGAACAATAAAGTTCACTGTCTAAGGCTGCGGCAGTATTCAGCTCAGTGCCTAACTTAGCGCACAAAATTAGCAGTATCTTGTAAAAGTTAGCGCCACTCATGATTTTAACTAACACTTTGCATGCGTCATCTCGTAGCCGAGTCGCTATCTCTTTTGAGACGAAGTTTCCTTGGAAATTTTCTTATAATTAATTTGTGTTTCAGGAAAATTCTGTGTTAGTTAGCGTATATTTTACACGATGATTTTTAATTCACTGTTAACTTTTCTGGACGTGACAGTACCCATAATTATGACCAACTTTGAGTATGAGGTCAACACTGATGTATCAAAAAAAATCGACCTTATAAAACGTCGAATTTAACTATCGATGAAAATTTATTTATTTATTTAATACAGAGGCGGACTGAATGCCATGGGCATTTTCTACCAGTCAACCTTTAGGTGACGCAGAGATAAACAGTGATAGGTGCAAAAAAAAACTAAGTATAAATATTTATTTAATTACGAATACACATAAATTATAAATATAATAATAAATAAATATATACCTAATTATATATCACCGTCATAATTATGTATAAAACAGTGTATGAAACAGCTGTATATTTTTTCGTTATTTCATAGTTGTTCCCAAAATGAATGTTGTTTATAATTACGAGTACTTTCATCTCCTGAACGGTTAACAGGGAATTTAAAATCACTGTGTATATGTCTAAGGCAGGCAAGTACTGTATATACAAGATAACTGTGGCATTTTTCCAATAAAGTGTAATGGGTCGAATGAAATACATGAATGAGTCCCGTTTTCATTTATTCGTCTTGGTTTAAAAGTATGTATTTGAAATCAGTGCCAACGTCTGAAACCTCGTCTAGCATATGCCAAAACCTGTAACGACAGTTATTTAAAAGTCGATAAACTACATATGTATGTTTCGCCAACTTACAGTCAATATTAAGAACTGAAAGGAGATGGCCAAAATCTTTTAGGACCTGTGCCCCAGAACGTACAGAGATGAAATTTATGTCGTTCAATAGGACATATCTTCAATTATTAAGAATTGTAAGTTACTTATAGCTATGCAGTCGTGGAACAAAGTTATGAAGATTTGAAAGTCTTGATTTTTTCACTCGGGTTTCACCATGATTTTACAATGTATTCATTAAATTGTAATTTCCTGAACGTTAAATACGTTGAGGTGCATATATTTGTCTCAGGTAATAAGTTAATATCATATTATAACTTGGAAAAACTGAAACACATTGAATTACCGCGGAAACAGTATGAGCGACGAGTTGACGAGTGCTTGAAATGCCAGTTTTGACGTTTGACGGATTCATTGAGTATTACTAGTAATTAAGTCGAGTAATACCTTTATGTCAATATTGTAATGCTACGATACACGACGTAACTGTATTAAAATATGATATTAGTCTGTGTACTTTGGCTTTTGATCTATAAAATCATTAAGAGAAGGTTGGTTTAATGGATTACTTACCGTCTAAAATATATTTAAATAAATATTTTGTTATGAACATTTTAATTGCTACATGCGTTTAGTTATATTTTCGTCTAAGCATTAATATTATTCAATGGCAACATTGAAGATACTTTAAAGTGAAATTGAACGGATAAAATCGCTTTTAATTCTTTTATTTTAGTATTTTATTCAGAGACTGCTATGAAATATTATTAGTTATTATAAGTTCTTTGTTTATTTTAATATAATTAATTGTAATACTTTTAATTATGTACAGCTTGGGGCAAATATTGGCCATGTCCTTTGATAATAGGGGATAATACTAAACGATATGATGACTTCGATACATTGAGTTAAAATGTGGCATGACGTCACAGGTGTGTAGTTTAAATTACACCCATTTGTGACGTAGCGCGCCCCCACTCCCCAACTTTACTGCATTTTATCGAAGTCATTTTTTACTAATATGATAAAGCAAAAAATACGTGTCATATATTCTTTTATTATCTCATTAACGGACTAAATAAAATTACTTTTTTTTACCCACGCGGGCCCCTTTTTTTAACAGCAGTAGAACATAATAGAAAAAAAAGGTTTTAATGAACATATTGTATCTCAAATAAAAACAAAAATAAAAATGAACCCGAAAACGTTATGAATGATAACAACCGGTGCTTCAAGAAACCTTTTACCAATTCAAAACATTACAAAGCCAGCCCTTTACAATACGAGGAAGAATAAAAAACAAAACCCTGATTTAATTTAGGAACTTATACTTTATATATAACAGTAATAAGAGCGGTGATTGCACGTACCGAACACCTGGCGGTGTATTCGAAGCTCATGGATATTGACAAGCGCCGTGGTGCTGCCATCCTTGCCAAGTTTTCCTAAAAATAGCCAGTACTTTTATTGCAACCATCCTGATTTTTTATTACGTATATCCGAGTGTACGAATAATATTTTAGTAGCCCTAAATTTATATTATTTATGTAGGTTTATTTGCGGCTGAAATATAAAAGGCTGTTTATGTACTATCTATTGAACTATAACGTAACATAGCTAGCTACATAATGTACAGTTTTCATATTCGTGCATGTATAGAAATGCACTTTCACTTATGAACTATTACACTATTTATACTCATGAAAATGAACATATTTCAGAGTTGGTCCCATTGAGAAAGTTGTTGATTTCCATGAGTACTATACAACCTGAAAGTATGTCCTTTGTTTAACTTACCACACTGAATAACTGAAATCAATTTCTTTTTATTTACAAAAATATTTTTAAATGCATTTCAATAGACGCGAGTGACTCTTATTTAGTCAAGAGTAAGTGTGTAAGTGCACTGTCACCTTGAATTTAGTCAATATTTAACACGACCTGTGTTCAAAGAGATGAAATCGAGTAAAGTGTACTGTAAGTACATCAAGCATCTGTATACATTCACGGTTGTCATAACAACAAACAAAACAAAATAAAAATTATCATACTTGGCTTCGATCGAAACATAAACATAGATTCGTCCATTAATGGGAAAAAGAAAAGATCATTATGACACAACCATTAAAGCTAAACGATAATGGTTCGGTCCATAATGCCAAGTTACAATCGATAACTAGCCACTTGGACTGAATTCTGGCTCCAATGTACCTCGTTGCCCTGACTGCAACCTAAATCAAATTATTACATCACAGGGTATTGCAAATACAAAGAGTTATAATTGATTGACAATATTGGTTTTGAAATTATATGGCATATATTGTTCTAACTGCTGAAACACAGGCTTCCTCTCTGTGAGAAGGAGTGAGCCGTGAATCCACTACGCGGACCCAGATCGAGTATGTACAGACGCCAGCACATCAAGCTATCCCTAACTGTCAAATCTCAATTCAAAATGAACCTTACGTCTTTGCAATAAAGTTGAAATACTATCAAAGAAATTTGACAGATTGTGGTAACTTGATGTGCTTGCCTCAGTACATGGATGTCACAAGTCTTTGAATTTTTAATTTTGGGACATGCCGGTTTCTTCACAATGTTTTCCTTTACTGTTTTGAGAGCACTATTGATGAAACGATCAACACAAAGTAAAGCACCTACATTCAAACCTATGACCTACATATCGTAAGTCGCAGTCGTTACCACTAGGCCAGCACTGCTCTCTTCTGACATAACAAAACGTAATTGCCTTGCTTGCACATACAAAAACCAAGCCAACCTGAAAGTCTTTAAACAGACTCCAGACCCAGGTTGGCCGAAGCAAGGAAAACCTGCTCAGGTGGGGGATTCATAGACAACTCCTCCTTGTAGTGTAAATGTGGTGCTGTACCACAAACGATGGGACACTTAATATCTTAATATTGTGTCCTGCGTGTCCTTCCGTATGCACGTCACAGGAACTGATGGAAGCTAGTGATGGCGCCAAACACGTAGCCAAATTCTGGGCCGATTAAATTTAGATTGCCATCGACGCGCTAAGAAGAACAAGATACGTAATTAAATTTAAAGTTAACTTATTAACAAAGTATACACTATCAAATAAGTATACGGTTATGAAAATAAAATAAAAGCTGGATACCTATAATGCAAGCTGACATACATTAATTAAGTATTATTATTATAACGTCGTAAAAGAGTGGTGTTGAAGTTTGTCACTAAAACTGGAACCGCTAGTGGTCTAGTTGTTAAAAGCGCTCGAGTTATAGCCAAAATAAAATGATGAGATATACGGGTTGAATGACGCGTAAATTGTACGTTTCGATACCCCAAATTGATGTGTGTAATGAGGCACACGCATGTCCGGCTTAAAAATGCATGTGGGATAATATGAAATGTATACATAATATTTTAAAGGCTGTCATTTGTGCATCTTTGACAGTCGGTACGGGTCGTCAGAAGCCCGAAAATCTGACAGCCAGTCAGATTCGACCGGGCAATACGACAGTTACCAAGGGTTACTGTCGTATTGCCCGGTTACTGGGTTGTTGTGGTCAGATAGGCAGTCGCTTCATGTAAAATATTGATAGTCAGCTGCATCCGGTTAGACTGGAGGTCAACCCCAGCATAGTTGGGAATGTCCGAAAGGGTTACCGCTACCCCGGAACATAAAGGGCTACGGAAGGAACATGGATGGGCTTTAGTCAGTAAGAGTCTGACACTCCATTCCGCTCCACCCAGAGCGGGAGCAGTCATTGGATGATTTCCCAGCCTTAAAAAAAAAAAAAGCATAGTTGGGAAACTTTTAATTTTTACCTTTTATAAAGCTTAATCACGAATCCATTACAATAACCAAAGACAATTCGAATCCATTCACGATTCATTTATCGTGAATGGATTCGAAGAAGAAGAGATTGAAAGAGAGAAGATTGGAAAACGGTAAACGGTGTCAAACGGTAGCTCAGTTCATTAACTGAGCTACCGTTTGACACTTCCAATCTGAAAATGTAAACAAATCTTATTTTCAACATAAACCATGCAAATTGACGACCAATCCAAAGTATCTTCGAACCTAAAATGTTCCGAAATCCTTCATCGCTTCATCACGATACTGTTTATCTTTGTTAATAATTTCGACAACGACCAACTAATTCCGTATGCCAGAGGAGAAGTAACTTAATAAAACTTTGTCTTTTCTTTAATTAACATCGAAAAACTAATCCAATTTGCAATTTTATTCTCACTAGGGTAACAACTTTTGCCATGACAAAGATAATGCTCGCTGAGATTAGGCAAACAAGTATCTAGATAATCGGGAATATTCATTTAATTGAATAAACGTATTTGATAGGACAATAACAGACATATTGCATTGTCCTCCTCTCACCGATAGGCGGCAAAAACAAAGTCCAATGATAAAATAGCAGTCAATCTGTTTTATTCAAAGTTTTGATATACAACAACACGAAGAGTACAATGGGGCTTTGTTTTCCCTAATGTTCTCATATATCGTGGCTTGCTTTTAACCCACACACAAAAGGATCGCTAAATGAAAAAGCATTTATTTGGTATTTCCTTCTCTGTTGCGTTTTCGAATTCCTGTTTGAGATGTGGTACGTACGTTAATAAATGCGTTCTTGTTAAAATTTCTCTTCATTGCCTTCGTTTTTGTTCCAAATATTTGAACCTATTGTAATAGAATTCGAATAAATACTCTTTTTTATGTACAGAGGCCAGCACATCAAGTTACCACAATCTGTCAAATCTCTTTGATAGTACCTATTTCAACTTTATTGCAAAGACATAAAGTTCATTTTTAATTCAGAAAATTTGACAGTTAGGGATAGCTTGATGTGCTGGCGTCTGTACACCAGAGAAAAGATAAAAAACAAAACTCTTTCTAAACTTCTATCTTTCCAGTGGCAGTGACAATTCAGCCATTCAGTTTTTGGCAGCTTTCCCATTACTTCACTATGAAAAACAATAACTTCAAAGTAATATTACATTAAACATGTATTTATTCTTGACGAGACGAAGTCTGTGGCAACGCGTTATAAGTTCTCCTTAGGCCCATCGTCCACGACGGCATCGGCGACGTTATTCAAAGCTCGAATCACCTATGAGTAGCCAAAATGTCACTACACTAGTATTTTAATGGCGGTTCGTATACGACCGGTAATAACGAGTTTGTGATTTGTTGCATCGAGTAGGTATAGACTGCCATTGAAATATAAGTGACTAGCATTTGCCAGCGGCTTCGCCCCCGTGTATGTAGGAATTTAGCCCACGGGAACCGTACATTTTTCCGGGATAGCTTATATTATGCTATTCCAGACATTGCTTTCAATTTTAAACAACTGTTTAGGCAGCGCATGCAAATAATTCTGTTTTCGGAGGTATTTCTTTCGGACTTGCTAGACGAAAATTGCGATAGCTCGGCTAATATGTATGATATAAATATAATTTATAGCCTATAGTACTCAGGAATAATGTAGCTTTCTATCAGTTTTTTTTTTTAATTGTATCATTAGTTCCGGATATTACCCCCTACATACAAACTTACAAACATACAAATTTTACCTATTTATAATATTATTATATATTATATTATATATAGTAATATAGTATAGATGATTTTTCGCCGGTCGATTCTATAAAAATCTCACCGTCAAAACTTGCATGAAGTGAGCGGGAAGTGAGCTGTCATTCTACCCTTATGCCATGAATTGACAGCTCACTTTAAACTCACTTTTCATACATTTTCACGGTGAATTTTTTATAGAATAACACTTCAGGTCAATCTTTAGTAATTTATGTTTTTAACGCGTTATTTTCTAGTAGCCTTGTGGAAGACAGGCCTTAGGCTTATGTCGGCTTAGTATCCAGTCTCCTCCACTCGAAGCGATCATTTATATCCTGAATAGAGATTATTGGCTTCTTATATATCGACCTTCACGACATTGCGTCACTGTACAAGGCAACTAGACTTTTTTCATTTTTATTCACCAAAGTTTTGCTCTATTTGACTGGTTCTGCGTTTGCGTATAACATTCGGGAGTTTTTATGTAACGACATTATTTTTAACCGACTTCAAAAAAGGAGGAGGTTATCAATTCGACGGTATGTTTTTTTTGTTTGTTTGTTACGCGATTACTCCGTCAATTGTAGACCGATTTTCAAAATTCTTTTTTTGTTCGAAAGGAGATACTTCTGAAGTGGTCCCATAGTCACCAAGTCAGGATCTGATGATTGGATCTTGGAGAATTCGAGGGCAGCCCTCAAATTTTATAGGCCCACTCATCGTTTTTCGCCAATCTTATGATGTAATTGAAGTACTTGCGTATGGTAATTATCACCTCATATAGCTGAACTGATGATGGAAGGTACAACTCCTTAACAGTAAGGAGTAGGCATCGACTGATTTAGTAACTTACTAGCTTCCGCCCGCGGCTTCGCCCGCGCGGTGTTTTGGTAAAAAGTAATCCACATCACTAATGGCACATCAGACTAACCGTGAAATATACATTCACACAGATAGACAGACGCTAGACGGGCAGACAGACAGTTTGAAGTTACTTTCGTTTTCTATACTACTTTTCTTTAAACGTACTTCCCTTTCGTCGTGACTTTCTTCCAAACGGCGCTGTCTCATTTGAGCAGCGCGTTTAGTAGGCCTACCCATATTAAACCAAATGAATTTTATTTGTATTTAAAATTGAAAAATAAACTGAGCGCTGTCACAATTTTTCTTGAATTTGAGCGAACTTTGACGTGTGATTAGGCTTTAGATATAGTCACAAAAAAAATACAAAAATATGCCTGAAAAAGTATGATATCTTATCTTGGGAGTGTTCTAAATAAATATTTCAATTTGTTCACGTACATCAGTAAAATCCTAATCTCTGCATAGAAAGTTTCATAAAATTTTACTTTAGGGGATCTTTTGATGCTTTGGTACACCGAAGATATACTAATTTAATCATTTATAAAAATGTCCATGGTACAACTGTCTGTATGTTCTACTTTGGAATGATCAATTCAATTTATTATGTTTCATACAGTAATACACCAAAAATAAATCCTGTGACGACTTAATAAATTAATATATATGTATTAATATATATATGTATTTATAAAGACTGGAAACATGTAAGAGATGCTTCTGGCATTGCGGGCGTCTACAAACTGCGTTAACTGCTTATTATCAATCAGGCTGCAAGCTAGGTATTTTATAACCTAGTAATACGACTTAGCGATTTACATTTATAAAAAAATCTAGTAATGTATGACCCTATCGTATAGAGCCATTCTAAGATCAACATTCATCAGTACAAATAATATTTCACGAACTATATAAGAATAACAATAATTTATTTCGAAAACAGTCACAAAGTCTCATGTTGGTTTGTTCCGCATAGCGGTTTGCATGTGTGCGTCGCGTACTTTACTTCATTAGGCGCACACGCGCGCGATCACTGCCGCTCGTCTTCTAATTTACCTAAACCTGAGCAATTCAATCTTGTAAAAGCGCTCTTAAACTAAAAACTAGAAAATAAAATTATTTAAAAAAAAAAACAAAAACCTAATAAACACTAAAAACTTAAAAATAATATTAAATTGAATAACTATAATCAAGAATTATTAACCTAAATAACCTTAGATACCTAACTTTAATCTACACTATATTTTACAATTTAAACATTTTTGGAGTCGGTGCCAAGCCAAGTGCATCTAATATGACCATTAAATATTTTCCCTTAATTTTTACTACAATAGTTTACGTGAGTAAATTAATATCATATGATTAGGTACTGATTTTTTTACAAAGCTGTAAAAAATTTTAGTCAGTGCTCGATACATGGCGTTGTACCGTTTTCAAAACAACTCTGTCTTCTTCAGTTGATATTCTGTTTTGTGTTGTAATTTTTTTTCAGTTTGTTTTTTTAGTATTTGAATCTGGGTAAATCACGTTGGTGCTCGGGTATGTAGTGTGTTTGGTTTAACCTTTTGAACGCCATTGCCACATTTAGGTGACAAGCAAGCGCATGCTTGTACGCCAACGACACAAATATGTGACAATGGCAACAACACTATAACACGAAATAAACAATTAAATCATTACTTTTGTGCGTAAGCTCTCGTACGCAAATGACATGAAACAAATTAAAAGACATCATGGATATTGGGCAATTCATGATCACAAGAATAAATAAATTTGTAGCTTGGCGTGGAGGGTACGCGCGTGCGTTTGTGTTCTGGCGTTCAAAAGGTCAAATTCGCTCAATCAATAAAATAAATACCTACTAAATATTTCCAATCAATCATAAGGTGCAAAAATAATATTATCTGACGTTTTTTCAATTATAATATTTGTTAAATTAGCTTTTTTCGTTAATTTGACTGCTATCATCGGTTATCATACAATGCATGGAGAATATTATATTCTATTCTTTATCTTCTTCAACGTAAACCATTTCAAAGAATTACAAATGTTTTCAAGTCATGTCTTGATAAATGTTACGTATTCATATTTTCTAGACACATAACTGAGTTTTACTGTCACCGTGTGATATGTGACGTAACTTTGAAAGTACTAGAATATTTCAGAGAATGTTCATGATATTTCTAAGATATTATAAGTGTCAGTTCATAACAGAATATAAAATGTATATACCTACGTAAAAAATAAGTAAATGATAGTCATTTCATTAATTTATTATTTAATTTTTGGAAGAGCAGAGTCTTCAATCATAGGCTTATTTGACGACAACGAAGGCTCTAATCATTAGTTGTTGTAACATACTTGTTTAAAATACATACCATTTTCATTTTCATATCAGAATTAAAAATATAACGTAATAATTTACGTGTGCTGTTTTAACTAAGCTTTTTCGACACTGGGTGAAATCGTTTTAAATAATAATTAGTTTCGCTAGGTAAAAATAGTTGTTATTAATATTTAAAACAATACATTAATTTATTGTGTAAGCTATTCATCACGTACAAAATTTAATTTTACTAAGTATTAATTAAATTTTACTAGAGCTTATTTTTTCGATAGTGGGAAATTTTCGAATAACTCCTCCAGTTCTGAGTGGATCGGAAGCGAGAGTCAGACTCTTACTGACTAAAACCCATCCATGTTCATTCCTTAGACCTTTATGTTCCGGGGCAGCGTAACTCTTTCGGACAATCCCGCTTAGGCTCCACATAAGGTTTCACCTAGGCTCTACAGTACTGTGAATTCTATGGATCTTTGCAAAAAGTATTACTGAAAGTGTTATAACTATCCATTAATTTAAAAGTACAATCCTTAACAGAAGTTTTGTGCCAAAAATATTCAAAATGTTGAAAAAACACCAAATCCAAATGTTCAATAAACATTCACAAATTCATTGAACTTTGCACGCCCACGGCAAAATATCTCCATTTAATCCTAAATTTGTTCATTCGCAACTCCCATCAATCTTGTTGATTTGCTGTGAAACATAGATATTGAAACCGAAGTTATCTGTGATATATCACACTAGTATTGTAAAGGCAAATGTTTGTGAGTGAGTGTATGTGTGAGTTTGTATGTTTGTTCGTCCTTCACGCTCAAACGGCGGAACGGATCTGGATGAAACTTGGCACAGAGATAGCACATCAAGCTAACTTCATGACCTGGATTAACATATAGGATACTTTTTATCCCAGTAGTACGTTGCTTTGGAATTATTTCTGCTGGCAACAGCTAGTTTGATATAAAACACGACCGTTTATTTACAAAGGGAAGACATTCAAACGGACGCAAAAAGGTAGACGAACCTACTCGTTTTACATGTAGGGAACTAAACGATAGTAGAATGCTATTGAAATTGAATCCCCGACTATCTCCATGCCTTTGTTTATGTAGACACATTCAGTCTCGAATTCTAAAAGAAATAACGTCATCATTCTTCTGTCCTTATCGCAATTTATTTGGGGTCGGCGCAACATG